>SJYA01000450.1:226654-238586 GCA_006410615.1 Neotragus moschatus | reverse complement strand
TGAGGGAGGAGGGGGGGGGGGGGGGGGGGGGGGGGGGGGGGACGGGTCAATTAGATGTAGAGCTTAAAGCAACAGTTAATTTGGTTCAAAGACGCAGAGAAACCTATCTTGAAGCCTTCTCGGAGTCAGTAAGACGGCAGCAAAGCTCCCCAGAGCGCTGCGATAACCTCTATAACCAGGGTCTTAGCAGACTGAGGGGACAGAGTTGTTTCATACAAAGTCGGGCAAGTGCTCCAAACAGCAGCGAAACTCACTCTAGCTCTCCCGTGACCCCGCCCCCCATGGCACACCCAGGTCCCGAGGACCCTGCGGGACCCTGCGCCCGTCTCAACGAGCTCCCAAAGCCTGGGTTTCCGCCCCCTCCCAATCCAAACTGTGCTCCGCAGCCCACCGCCACTCTCCTTCATCTACTCCCCCAAACCCTTCCCGCGACACACGATCCTGGAACCGGCCGGACTTAGAGACAGCGCTCCGGGTTCCCGTGACCTTGGAGAAGCCCCTTCGGCTCTCCGAGGGTCAGTTTCTTAACGTGCCTCCCTCGCGGGGCGACCGCGGGCTCAGAAACCCGGGGGCTCTACAAAAGCCACGGACGGTGCTCGTAACTCTGCACGACCCCTCCTCCCCCGGACCGCTCGCAGACGCCGGGCACCAGCCTGGACACCTAAGCGGCAGCTCTGCTCTGCAGCTGCTGCGCCGGAGCCCCCGGGGACGCGTCGCCTCGCAGCCCGTCCCCGTACCTGGCAGCTGCTGTCCTGGGGCAGGTTCTTCACCAGAATTTTTCTGCGGTTGCTAAGCTCCCGGCGCATCCGCTGCAGCCGCGCGGCGACCTCCTCCGGGTGCAGCGCCGCGGGTACGGGGCCCCGGGCGTCGTCGCGCGCCGCGGAGAAGGGGCTCGGCCCGCGCGGCCCCGACCCCGGCGCCGCCGCGCCCCCTTCGCCGCCGCCGTCTCCTGCCGCCGCCATCTTCCCGGGCGCCCCGCGGCTGCGGGCTCCTCGGAGGCTCGAGGGGAAGGGAGAGAGCGAGCGGGAGGAGGCCCGGGCGGGGGCGAGGCCGGCCGAGGCCGCAGAGCGGGCCCAGCCGCGGGGAGGGAGGGAGAAGGGGGACGGGGGCGGCGCCGCAGCCAGCAGCCGGCGGGCGGGAAGAGGAAACCTGAGCGCCGAGGAGGAGCCCAGAACCACCTCGCGGGAACCTCCCCTCGGGCCGCGGGCTCCGGAGCACTGGAGCGCCCGCCCCTCCCGCCCGCCCGCGAGGGCCTCGGCGCCGCCCCGCGGACACCTGTGCTGGCGCGGGCGTGCGCGCTCCCCTCCCCGCAAAGCCCTAGGGAACTCCCAGGTTTGGACACTAGGTATGCGGCCCTTTGGCACCGGCTTCCCCGGGGGCACTCGGGTCCCAAACGCCTGTCCTCGCGCGGCCTTCCCACGTGACACGGTAACTGTCCCCGAGCTCCCCTCGAAACTCCCGCGCTGGGATAGCTCCGGGGCTCACGACGCGCCTTCAGCCCCTGCAAACCCGGGAGACCCCTCCCCACCCCGGACGGCGACACTTCCGCCGTGCTCAACGTGTACACATTTGGCAAAGAAATTAAGAGTTCGCAGTGAAAAATAAAATGTGAAGTTTTCTAGGGAGTACAAAGAAATGTTCCGGAGGCAGTTTTGTATATTTGGAAAACCCTGATCGCAATTTTCCTGGCTGTATCTGTGAGAAAGCCTGTGCCCTTGACCCGTCCCTCCGTTTCTTTTGTACATTTCCTAAAATGTAAAACCTGGATGGTTGCATATGCAGTGCATACAGGGGTGCCGAAACAAAGACAAATGGAGACGATCTATGGCAGAGGGCTGGAGAAAACGCTACTTGGAACATTATTTTAATTGAAACTTGGAGGGAGAGTAACATTTTAGAACTAAGTCAAAGTGATGTTATCACATCAAACAGTTGGGGAGCCTTTGACTGGCACCAGCCCAAACAACTGCGAGCAAAGAGAAACATGCATCTTAAGTTCATGGCATACAAACAGACTCTCAAACAACACCAAAGCCTGTTTAATAACCTTAATGTTATTGCTTTGGGGTGAAATATTTTCAGTAAATGTCACCAAACAGTGAAAACAAAAAGATTTTTTAAAAATATTCTGTGTTCAGTACTTGTGTCCCCACAAACGTCTAAGTACAAATGTTTCATTTCCTCTTCACGATAATTCAATTAGGTAAGTTTTATTTTCCTCACTTGACACGTGAAGAAACAGGCAGGTTGCTTAATTCTAAAGCCCAGTGCTCTTAATAACATAAAAGACTCACCTGTCATATATCCATCACAAAATAATGATTGCTAACGTTCCTGGATTTATTCTCTGCCAACAAATACTTGTATCATTAAAATGATTCTGCATTACACCCATGTTCTTAGTACCACTATTGTCAATAGCCAAAGGGTAGAACCCACCTAAAAGGTCTTCTAATGAATAAACTATAGCATGTGTGCGCTGCTGCTGCTGCTGCTAAGTCGCTTCAGTCATGTCCGACTCTGTGCGACCCCATAGACGGCAGCCCACCAGGCTCCTCTGTCTCTGGGATTCTCCAGGCAAGAACGCTGGCGCGGGCTGCCATTTCCTTCTCCAGCATATGTGCACAATGGAATATTACTCAGCTGTGTTAAAAAAAAATCAAGTACTGCTACAAGGTGGGTAAACATCCAGAACATTGTGCTTAATGACATTTACATGAAATATTCAGATAAGTAACTCCATAGAGACAACTGAAGCTGGTAGTTACCAGGGGTTGCGGGAACAGGGATTGGGAAGCAACTGCTTAATGGATACAGGTTTCCTTTTGGGGTGATGAAAATGTTTTGGATTTGGACAGAGGCAGCAGTTGTCCAATATTGTGAAAGTACTAAGTAAACACTGAATAGTTCACTGTAAAATGCTTAATGAGTTTCATCTGATAAATGTCAATGATATTCTAGAGTTACAGCTCTGTTATCTGCTTTTTATAGTATATTTTCAGAGCCTCTTTCTATGCCAATATAATTGAACATCATTATTTTTCATGGCTGCATATTATTTTATTGTGATAATTACCATAGTTACATCACTAATTGCTTAGTATTAGACATCTTTATCTACTGTTACACCACACTGAGATTAATATCCTGTGTCCATGTTTGCAGATTTGTTATTTTTCCATAAAAAACTAGAAGTAATATCTCTTCATTAATAAAATTAGGATGTATGAAGATTTTTGATATGTATTTCCAAACTACCTTTCTCAGTTTTCCCCACATCACACTGTATGAGAGTGCTCATTTTCCTGCTTGCATCCATGATAATTTGATATCAAAATAATGTCTCATTTTGGTTTTAAATTTTATTGCTTGTGGGATCTTAATTCCCCAACCAGGGATTGATGAACCCAGGTCCTTGGCAGTGAGAGCGAGAAGTTCTAACCACTGGACACCAGGGAATTTCTAAATTTTATTTCTTTGATTAAAAGTTATGAGTTGTAAGCTCCAATTAAGTGCTGTTCCAAAGTGCTGAGAGACTTTAAGATGTATATTCTTTAAAGTGAGCAAGAAACATGAATAGGCTTAGCATTCACTCGGACCTTGAGTCAGTCATTAAGTTTGAGAACATATATTTATCTAAATGACTACTGTTTTCTTGACAAACATTTTAAAATGTCTCTTCTGTACTAGACAATATATACAAAGGCATTAAGAATACAGAAATAATAAAAGTTTCTATATGATAAGGACTCACTCGAGAAAAAAATTATACAAGAACTAAATATGATAAATATGCAGGCAGAAACATCAGGAGCTGCCCTGGAAAATTAGTGATCTATTTAGAGTCTAATTTTAGAGTTTTTTGCCTTGACTGAAAGTATTTTTCTAATTGCCTTTTTGGTATTGGCTTCAGAATTTATGACAAATTCTTTTGCACAATTTCTGTAGTAGTGGATGTTCATCCCTTTGAGATGGGTTTGATTTTTTGAACTTATGTTTTCTGAAGCCAAGTCTGGTGAATGAATCAGGTGTTGATTATGCTCTTGGGATTTTAATTATGCAATTGGGGTTTTTTTGTCCCAAGTGGTACATAATTCAGTGTTATCAAGTTATTAAACCAGTTTTATTAAGTGGCTACATGGAATTGATCCCACTCCTTGAACAATGTTACTATGTCATATAGAGTGGTGACTTTAAAATCTTTTTGACTCAAACCAGTGGGAAACATGTATACCACAAAGGGAAATATATCCCATACTGGGAAATATAGGGCTTCCCTCATAATTCAGTTAGTAAAGAATCTGCCTGCAACGTAAGAGACCCCAGCTTGATTTCTGGATTGGGAAGATCCACTGGAGAAGGGATAGGCTTGCCACTCCAATATCCTTGGGCATCCTTTGTGGCTCAGCTGGTAAGAAATCCACCTGCAAAGCGGGAGACCTGGGTTCAATCCCTGGGTTGGGAAAAGTCCATGGGGTTGCAGAGTTGGACACAACTGAACGACTTTCACTTTCATTGAGAAACATATTTTACTTTAAAAACCAGTAAACACGCATACATACAACTGAAACAGATTTCACAGAACAATATACCCTTCCATGGAGCAGCATACTCTAGTATTTTTTTTATCGTATTCTATTCCACTTTTTAAAAATTACTGGGGAAGAGGGCGACATGCTAAATTGATTTCATGTGCCACTAATGAGTCCTAACTCATTGTTGAACAGTGGTCCAGGTTTCAAATCAACTATCTTCCTTCATTACTTTGGCTCAACTGTTTTCCAGGAATTCAGGGAAATAATATAATCTGTTGATTTTAAAATATTTAATTGAATTGATTGTTACTGCCACATAAAAGAAATGGATGGAAATTGCAAAGACTTGGAAATGCTGCTATACGTCCCAAGAGTTCCTCTCATTCCAGGTTTTAGCCTGACTCTTTAAATAGCAGCTTTTGTAATAAATTTAGGGAACACTCTAATCTGAACCTGCGGTGAAGTACGATTATAAAGCTGCAACATATTTACCAATACCCACAGGTATTTACCAATGCCCACAGGTAATTATCATGAGCTATATAATTACCTTGTTCTTAACACAGGAGCCGTGTGCTCACTTTTGCCTTCATTTTNTGCAAAGACTTGGAAATGCTGCTATACGTCCCAAGAGTTCCTCTCATTCCAGGTTTTAGCCTGACTCTTTAAATAGCAGCTTTTGTAATAAATTTAGGGAACACTCTAATCTGAACCTGCGGTGAAGTACGATTATAAAGCTGCAACATATTTACCAATACCCACAGGTATTTACCAATGCCCACAGGTAATTATCATGAGCTATATAATTACCTTGTTCTTAACACAGGAGCCGTGTGCTCACTTTTGCCTTCATTTTAAAAATTATTGGTGGCTATTTTTAAAGCACTGCAATTGAGCAAAATGTTGGAAAGTTTTAATAAGTTCCCTTTAATAATGATAACAATACAGCCCCTGGTATCCAAACAACATCTTAAGCTTATATGACAATGTGATGAAAACAAATATGTGAAAGCTGTAAGAATGATACACTTTTAGTGACCATTTATTTATTCAGTGATATATATTGAGGGCCTACAATGTACCAGATACTCTACAGCACAGCAGATTTGATTGACTTTTATTCAAAAAAAGGCCTTTTCCCTGGGGAAAGTCATTGAAATTCAGAATTTTTAAGTTCAGCGTGAAAAATACTATGAATATGATACTCTTAACAACATAGACAGATGACTGATTTTGATGTAGGGAAAGTATCTTCAGGGGCTATGAAGAACAGGTAACAGTCTTCTAGATGATAAGGGGCAAGTACTGAAACAGGGAACAGAGGGAGACCAAAAAGCATCAAAGGGACTGGCATGCCCATGGAACAGTAAGTCTGGTGCCAATAAAAGATGTGCTACTTTGGGGAGAGTAGCAGGAAATATATGAGAAAGGTAACAGATGTCATTCCATTTTAAGAAGTTGATTTCATTTTAAGTCACCGCTTAAGTATGGCATGAAAGGCAATCCCATAGAGAAAAGGAATATCAGAGGCTCCTAGGCAGAGAAATTACATGATCAGATCAGACTTAGCTTTTGCAAAAACAATTCTGACAACAATGGAAAGGCATTATGTCAGGGAGATCAACTGGAAGCCTTCTGAGACAGTGAAAGCATTTGAAGGACTTATATGGAGAAGAAGAATAAAAATAACAAGTGTGGATTAAGCTTTCACGTAGGTCTTAAGTGTATAGAGCTTTACGTGGGTTATCTAAGCTTTCTTTTTTTTTTTCTTTGTAAACTCTATAATCAACTCATGACATAGTTAGCACACACTTATTAACCAGTGAGGAATGGAGGCAGAGAGGGTAACCTGTCCACAGTCACCCAGTAGGCAGGGGCCCCAGGATTCCGATCAGATCCATCTACTTGGAGCCCAGGTATGTATACTCATGTAACTGTAGCTGGAAGAGGGGCTGCACTTCTAAGATTTTTCTGAGAGAAACATAGTGGAATAAAGTAGAAGCAGAATCCAGCAGTGGACAGAGTAGGATCTGGAGTTAAACTATCTGAATTCAATTCTGTGTAATTGAGGTGAGTTATTTAAAGCACGAGAAAGGGAAAAAAAAAAAAAAAAGTGAAAGTGTTAGCCGCTCAGTTGTGTCTGACTCTTTGCTACCTCAGGGGCTGTTGTCTGCCAGGCTCCTCTGTCCATGGGATTTTTCAGACAAGAATACTGGAGTGGGTTGCATTCCCTTCTCCAGGGGATCTTCCCAACCCATGGATTGAACCCAGGTCTCCTGCATTGTAGGAGAATTCTTTATGATCTGAGCCACCAGGGAGGCCCCCATAAAGCATGAGTAAATACTTCAAATATGCCAAGCCTCAGATTCTTCATCTCTGAAATAGATAATAAGAGCTGCCATCAGGCTATTATTAAGGGCCATTATGAGGATTAGATGAGGTAATATATAAAAAGGGCTTAATAAGGTGCTTAGCTCAAGATCTGTATAAAAAGGCATTCATAATAAAAATATTATTAATTATTTTTTAAAATCTTGGTGTTTCATTGAATGTCATCAAAGAGAAAGAAGTTAAGAATACGAGAGATTAGATGGGGGCAGGGGATGATGCTGCAGCTGAAAGAGGGAACAGTTTAGGAAGTAAAAGATAAACTCAGTTTAGATATCTGAGCTTCAAATACTGCAGGACATATACATAAAAATACCCAGTCGACCAACTACAACTTGTAACAGACCTAGGTAGTTTAAAAATAAGGTTGGATAAGATCACTGAGGCTGAGTGTGTAGATTGAAAGGGAAGTCCAAAAAATAGTCCAGGAAAGAAGACAATATTTAAAGGCCACAAGGAAAATAAGTGGAAGGTATTGTACTTGGTAGTCCTGTTAGTCTCTGCTTATACTACTTGTGTGTCCAGTCCAAAAAAGAAAGCCAGGTGAAAGTGAAAAAGCTATCAGGCAAAAATAGTTGGATTGCATTAGGTAGGGCTCCCTGTGTTCCTCTCTCTACTTACTTTAGGCCACTCTCTAGCTCCCGATCCATTCTCCAGCACCAGTTCCCCTTTACAGCTTCTGCATGTCCTCTTGGCTCTTGTGTCTTCACAGGATTGATTTTTTTTTTTTTTACTTCTTTCTTGGCTTACAAGCTGAACCCACTCACCACTCACTGTCTTCTGCTATTGACCTTACATTCCATGACACACCAGCCATAAAAGGAATCCCGTAGAAGAAAGAAAAATATATTGAAAATGAACTAGAAAGAAAGGCTTCAGAGAAGCCAAGAAATCAAAACGTTTCAAAATGGAGAGTGGTCAACATGTCAATACAGCAGAGAGGACAGAGAATTAGGACTGAAAAGGAGGTAACTGGATTTGGCATTTGGGAAGCTCCTGGTATCTCTAAATGAGAGCAACTTCAAGAAACTGGGAGAGACAAGAGACAAGTCTATGAAAAAGAGTTGGTGAGATAAACTTTATGCCCTCTACTTTTCCCCATGAAGCAGAAAGGAGATCACCTTCTGACAGTGAGGAGATTTTAGTGGAAAGCTAGAATTCGTGGTCTACATGGGTGATATATGTATATTTAATCCTTACAACCACCAATCAGAGTGGGTATTGTTATCCCTGTGTCATACATTAGGCAACTGACATAGTGAATTTAAGTCATACAGCTGATGTGAGACAGTTAGAACTCAACCCAGGGCTGTATCCTAATTCTACGGCTTTTCTTACTGCATCTAGATTTAGAGTAGCCTCTGGATGGAATGTGAAAGTATTGCGATAGTAATAACAGGGGTAGTATTATAAATACTATTACTCATATAGAAGTACATAATAGTTGTAATAATTAGTAAAATGAATCAGATGATGGTAGTGCAAATGACACCACAGAAATTAATGTTTTTACACGAAATTTAACTGCAAGTAATAGCCTCATGTCTAACTTTATGATATAAAACACAGTGCCTTAGTTTAGTTGCTAAGTCATGTCCAGCTCTGCGACTCGGTGGACTGAAGCCTGCCAGGCTCCTCTGTCCATGGGATTTCCCAGAATACTGGAGTGTGTTGCCATTTCCTTCTCTAGGGGAATCTTTCTGACCCAGGGATCAAATCCACATTCCGGCTTGGCAGGTGGATTATTTTACCATTGAGCCACCCTAAATGTTAAACACAATTTAACGCCAGTTAAATGATGTTAGTTAGTACAAGTTACTTTTCTTAGTTTTAATATAGCCACAACATAGCATTTATTAACTTTATTTCTGTTTTGACTAAACATATCTTTAAAACATTTACAAACTTGCCATAATTTAGGTTTATTTTTATTTCTAAAGTTACAAAAGATATTTTGAAAATTGTTAGTATGTAAACTACAAACATTTCCCTTGAACCTTGAATTGTATTGAATAATACAAAAAGAATTGTACACTTTGCCATTGAAGTTGACTCTCTTGTCACCCTGCTTGCTGAATTATGGAAGCCTAAGGAAGTAGTATGCTGCTGCTGCTAAGTCGCTTCAGTCGTGTCCGACTCTATGCAACCCCATAGACGGCAGCCCACCAGGCTCCCCTGTCCCTGGGAATCTCCAGGCAAGAAAACTGGAGTGGGATGCCATTTCCTTTTCCAATGCATGAAAGTGAAAAGTGGAAGTAGTATACTTTTAATCAAATGTGTAATTTTAAAAAATGGTTGCTATAAAATTATAGAAAAAGCCATGGAATAGGAAGCTTGATATTTGATAGATAATAAAGTATAACTCAACTATCTGGCATGGAAATAAATCTTAAAATTATTATTAGGTTTTTGTGTAGAATGGAGGAACTTACCATTTATGTGACATTTTAAAAATCATTTTGTTGAAAATCTTATTAAAGTGCACATATTAAGGAGTATATNAAGCTGGTCTTAATACTTGAAAACCTAAAGTGTCCTCAGGATCCCCCGTTGGAGCTGGGACCCAGTAACATAAGCAGGCTGGCTGAAGTCCGGTTTATGGTGGGTCTGCTGGGTCCATACAGTCAGTCGATAATTTCACCCATCCTAGGGAAGATTAGGATTACCATCCTGGCAATCTGACTCACTCAAATCCTTGACAAGCAGAATAAGAACCATCATATTAGCGAAGACCAAAAGGAGGCCTCTGAAATGACTACTTTCCCAACTCAAGATACTGAATCAAAAGTAATATCGCAACCCAGAAACGAAGGCCGAGATTAGTACCACTGTGATGGTGAGCTTTATGTATCAGCTTAGCTGGGCTGTAGTGCCTGGATACTTGATCAAATATTATTCTGGATATTTCTATGAGGATATTTTTGGATGAGACTTTGATTTAAATCAGTAAGTTTACGTAAAATAGGTCACCCTCCATAATGCGGACAGGCTTCGTCCAATCAGTTGAAAAGTGACAGAACAAAAAGCTGATCTCTCCTGAGCAAGAGGGAATTATGCCGGTAGGTTGACTTTGGACTTCACCTGCAACACCCGCTCTTCCTGGTTTGTCAGCAGAATGTGTTTGGACTAGAGATGCAACTCAGTCCTGAGCCTTCAGACTGTTGGTCTCCTCCATCAGAGTTTGGATTTCCAAGCCTCCACAATCACAAGAGGCAAAGAAATCTCTTTAAATGTTTTCTAAAAATTAATTTAAACTTGTATTTATGAAATATATTTATTAAGAATAAGTCTGTGTTTGTATGTATATCTTCATCTGCGGCTATTCTTTTGGTTTGGGTATTAGTTCTAGAAGATGTTGTAGGTCTTCACAGAACTAGTCAACTTCAGCTTCTTTGGCATCAGTAGTTGGGGCATAAACTTGGATTATTATCATGTTGAATGGTTTGCCTTGGAACCAAACCAAGATCGTTCTGTTGCTTTTGAGGCTGTACCCAGAAACTGCATTTTGAACTCTTTTGTTGACTGTGAGAGCTACTCCATTTCTTCTTAGGGATTCTTGGCACAGCAGTAGATATAATGTGCTGGGCTTAGTTGCGCAGTCGTGTCCAACTCTTTGCAACCCTATGGTCTGCAGCCCATCAGGCTCCTCTGTCCATGGGGATTCTCTAGGCGAGAATACTGGAGTGGGTTGCCACGCCCTCCTCCAGGGAATCTTCCCAATCCAGGAATTGAACCCAGGTCTCCCGTATTGCAGGTTGATTCTTTACCATCATCTGAATTAAATTCACCCATGCCTGTCCATTTTGGTTCACTGATTCCTAAGATGTTGGTGTTCAATCTTGTCATCTCCCACTTGACCACATGCAATTTACTGTGATTCATGAACCTAACATTCATGAACCTAACCTGGAATGAAATATTGCTCTCTATAGCATCAGGTTTTACTTTCACCACCAGACACATCCACAACTGAGCAGCATTTACACTTTGGCCCAGCCACTTCATTTTTTCTGGAGCTATTAGTAACTGCCCTCTGCTCTTTCCCAGTAGCAAACTGGACACCTTTCAACCTGGAGGCTTATCTCCCAGTGTCATATCTTTTTGCCTTTTCCTACTGTTCATAGGGTTTTCCTGGCAGGAATACTGGAGCAGGTTGCCATTTCCTGTTCTAGTGGACCATGTTTTATCAGAACTCTTCTCTATGACCTGTCCACCCTACGTGGTTCTTCAAGGCTTAGCTCATAGCTTCATTGAGTCATGCAAGCCCCCTTCACTACGACATCATAGGAGACTGGAATGCAAATGTAGGAATTCAAGAGATACCTGGAATAACAGGCAAGTTTAGACTTGGAGTACAAAATGAAGCAGAGCAAAGGCTAACAGAGTTTTGTCAAAAGAACATGCTAGCCACAGCAAACACCTTTTCCAACAACACAAGAGATAACTCCACACATGGAGATCACCAGATGGTCAATACTGAAGTTAGATTGGCTATATTCTTTGCAGCTGAAGATGGAGAAACTATACAGTCAGCAAAACAAGACCCGGAACTGACCATGCTCAGATCAAGAGTTCCTTACTGCCAAATTAAGGCTTAAATTGAGGAAAGTAGGAAAAACCACTAGACCCTTTAGGTATGACCTATATCCAATGCCTTATTGCTGGGATCCAGCCCCGGTGGATCCAGGGTAATTCGAAGTGTGGACGGCGTCAGTGTCTTAGAAAGAATTATTTATTTATTAATAGAAGATTAGATTAGGAAGAAATAGTGTAGTAGGAAAATTAAGTGGAGAAAAGAGGCTGAATAACTTGGTTTATGTGGAAAGCCAATAAAACCTCGAGACAAGAGGTTTTCACCATCTATGTGGGCCACCGGTGTCCTCTTGAATATCGGGGGGGGGTGCCCCACCTTAGGCACCCCCTCACGTGGATCTTAAAAGCCAGGGCAAGTAAGTAGACATGGTGAGCCTCCACGCCCCTGATGGGAATTCAGCCAGAAATTAGAGTAA
>SJYA01000450.1:205650-226634 GCA_006410615.1 Neotragus moschatus | reverse complement strand
AAGGAGGTCTGGCAGCAGTCATTGAATCAACAGTGAAATCCTGTCATCAATAGAATCTTTGGCTCTGTAACTTTAAGATACTTCAAACTTTGTGCCCCTTGTAGTCGGGGACTGTAAGCAACTCACAAGCTGTAAAAGGTCCAGGGAAACTATTGGCAAATGAGAGCATTTAAGTTAGAGCATTATCAGAGGGGGTTGAGCTGAAACACTCCTTTCAAATGCAGAAGACTAAAGCCCTGAATTAACTTTTTCCAGAGAATGTCAGAAGAATTAGAAAAAAGTACAATGTCAGGCAGATTCTTATTTTCTAGGTACACGCTCAGGAAATGCCAGGGAGAAACTCCGAGACTCGAATCGTCCTTGCCCATCGAGTCTGCCACATGACTATGTCATGGGTGGGAATCCTCATGCTGGCTCCTGGCAGCAGGCATATTCAGGTTTCCTTATTTTTGGGGGTGTAGATGCTCAGGGAAACTCAGGGGGAATCTCTGCAATCCGAATCGCCTTGCCCATTGGATTTCTGCCATGTGACCGTGTCATGGGTGGGGTTCCCACGCTGGCCCCCGACACCTTATGATTATACATTGGAGGTGATGAATAGATTCAGAGGATCAGATCTGGTCGACAGAGTGTCTGAGGAAGTATGGACAGATGTTGGTAACATGTACTGTACAGGAGGTAGTGACTAAAACCATACCAAAGAAAAAGAAATGCAAGAAGGCAAAGTAGCTGTCTGAGGAGGCTTTAAAATAGTTGATGAAAGGAGAGAAGTGAAAAGCAGGGGAGAAAGGGAAAGATATATCCATCTGAATGCAGAGTTCCAGAGAATAGCAAGGAGAGATTAGAAGGCCTTCTTAAATGAACAATGCAAAGAAATAGAGGAAAACGATAGAATGTGAAAGATTAGATCTCTCAAATTTGAGATATCAAAGGAAGATTTCATGCTTTAGGAAGTATTACTACAAACAAAGCTAGTGGAAGTATGGAATTCCAGCTAAGCTATTTAAAATCCTAAAAGATAGTGCTCATAAAGTGCTTTACTCCATATGTCAGCAA
This sequence comes from Neotragus moschatus, assembly GCA_006410615.1. Taxonomy (NCBI): domain Eukaryota; kingdom Metazoa; phylum Chordata; class Mammalia; order Artiodactyla; family Bovidae; genus Neotragus; species Neotragus moschatus. The sequence continues at coordinate 225,578 of SJYA01000450.1, read as the reverse complement.
ATTTGGAATACTCAGCAGTGGCCATAGGACTGCAAAAAGTCAGTTTTCATTCCAATCTCAAAGAAAGGCAATGCCTAAGAACTACCATACAATTGTGCTACCATACACAATTGTGCTCAGACTACCATACAATTGTGCTCATTTCACACGCTATCAAAGTAATGTTCAAAATCCTTCAAGCTAGGTTTTAGCACTACATGAATTGAGAACTTTGAGATGTACAGGCTGGATTTAGAAGAGGTTGAGGAACCAGAGATCAAATTGCCAACATTCACTGAATCATGGAGAAAGCAAGGGAGTTCCAGAAAAACATCTACTTATACTTCATTGACTATGCTAAAGCCTTTGACTATGTGGATCACAACAAACTGTGGAAAATTCTTAAAGAGAAGAGAGTACCAGATGACCTTTCCTGTCTCCTGAGGAACCTGCATGTGGGTCAAGAAGCAACAGTTAGAACCGGACATGGAACAACTGACTGGTTCCAAATTAGAAAAGGGGTGCGTCAAGGCTGTATATTGTCACCCTTCTTATTTATAATAATTTATACGTANAAATTCTTAAAGAGAAGAGAGTACCAGACGACCTTTCCTGTCTCCTGAGGAACCTGCATGTGGGTCAAGAAGCAACAGTTAGAACCGGACATGGAACAACTGACTGGTTCCAAATTAGAAAAGGGGTGCGTCAAGGCTGTATATTGTCACCCTTCTTATTTATAATAATTTATACGTAAAGTACATCATGTGAAATGCAGGGCTGAATGAATCACAGCTGGAATCAAGATTGTCAGGGGAAATATCAACAACCTCAGATATGCGGAAGATACCACTCTAGTGGCGGAAAGCAAAGAGGAACTAAAGAACCTCTTGATGAAGGTGAAAGAGAGGAGTGAAAAAGGTGGCTTAAAATTCCACATTCAAAAAACTAGTATCATGGCATCTGGTCCCATCATTTCCTGGCAAACAGAAGGGGAAAAGTGGAAGCAGTGACTAATTTTTGCTTTCTTGGGTTCCAAAATCACTGCAGACAGTGACTGCAGTCATGAAATGAAAAGATGCTTGCTCCTTGGAAGAAAAGCTATGACAAACCTAGATAGCATATTAAAAAGCAGAGACATCACTTTGCCTACAAATGTCTGTATAGTCAAAGCTATGTTTTTTTCCAGTAGTCATGTATGGTTGTAAGAGTTTGACCATAAAGAAGGCTAAGTAAAAAGAATAAATGCTTTCAAATTGTGGTGCTGGAAAAGACTCTTGAGAGTCCCTTGGACAACTAGGAGATCAAACCAGTCAATCCTAAATCAAATCAACCATTAATATTCATTGGAACTGTTGCTAAAGCTGAAGCTCCAATACTTAGGCCACCTGATGCAAAGAGGCTCCTTGTGGAAAAGACCCTGATGCTGGGGAAAGTTGAGGGCAGGAGAAGCAGGTGACAGAGGATGAGATGGTTGGATGGCATCACCGACTCAATGGATATGAGTTTGAGCAAACTTCAGGAGATAGTGAAGGACAGGGAATCCTGGCATGCTACAGTCCATGGAACAAAGAGTGACTGAACAACAATAAATCTCTTGGTTCTGTTACCCTGGAGAACGCTGACTAATACAGCCACCATTAAAGGTTTAAAGAAGGGGCATCAGATAAACCTTAGAAGCTGGAAGAGGCAAGAAAGGATTCTTCCCTGCAAGGTTCAAACCTTGATTTTAGAGTTTTAACCTCCAAAAGTGTGAGAGAATAAATTTTGTTGTTTTAAGCCATCCAAGTTTGTAGTAATTTGTTATGGTAGCCTTAGGAAAATAATATGAAATTGGTAGGGAATGTCATGTTTATTTTACTGCAGAAGAGAAAGTTAACTGATGGGAACAGTACTAAGGGACCTCCAAGAATAGTTTAAGTAAATTTACCATCTTATTACCCTTTCTCCTTCATTTTACCAAATTACTTTTGGCCATCCAACGGGTGTTTATTTGCTTGCCAATTTGGCTTCCTAGGTCTTCCCTGGTGGCTCAGATGGTAAAGAGTTCACCTGCAATGCAGGAGACCTGGGTTCCATCTCTGGGTTGGGAAGATCCCTTGGAGGAGGGTGTGACAACCCACTCCAGTATTCTTGCCTAGAGAAATCCATGGACAGAGGAGCCTGGTGGGCTACAGTCCATAGTGTTGCAAAGAGTCAGATAGGACTGAGCGACTTTCATTTTCACTTTGGCTTCCTAGATACTCTTCTACTGGAACTCAAGAAAATAATTTAAATTACTATCTCACAGATACTACATCTGAAAAAAAGACCTGATTTTGACCTAATAAAAAACTTGACAGAAAAAAAAAAAGAGAGAGGATAAGGATGCATAGTGTTTGTCCATACTCTCTCTCCATTTCATTCACCAGTCTGACAGGTACAGAAACCACATGGATTCTGGACAATGACTACAGATTTCCACAAGCTTAACCAAGTAGTAGCTCCGTTGCAGTGGCATTGCTAGACTTGTTGATGGCAAAGCAGATTGTGTTATAAGCAGCCATTGATCTGATGATTACATTCTTTCCTATACCAATCAGAAAAGAGGATCAGAAATACTTTACGTTATCATGAAACGGACAACAAGATTAACTTACAGCTTTGCTCCAGGGCTGTGTTAACTCTTTATACTTTGTCATAACATAGATCAAAGGATCTATATTGTCACATTGATCCAAAGCATTATTGGTCTGATGCTGATCTGGGAGGATGAGCACAAGTTGGTTTGTATGCTGGAGGCCTTGGGAAGGCATGTGAGCATCAGAAGGTGGGAGATAAAAGCTCACGTAGCTTCAAGCGCCTGCCACTTCAGGGAAGTTTTTGAGTGCCTTGACTAGGGGCAAGTCATGACATCGCCTCTAAAGTAAAAGACAAATGCTGTGTCTTCTATCTCCTTGAAGCACAAACCCAAAAAGGTTTCTTTTGGGTTATAGAGGCGATCTGATCTACACCTAATACTTGAACTGTATGAACTATATTCTAGCTGGGAGATGTTGTGACATGGAAGGCTGCCAGTTTTGAGGAGAAACTGGAGAGTAAAAGAGCTTTGCAGCAAGTGCAGCCTGTAGCTCAAACATTTGAGAGATGTCCCAAGAATCTGAGAGATGAGAAAGTCTGCAGTGGAGACATGTGAACGAACATATGACAATGGACATGAAGCACAAAGATTTTTGTATTACATGTTAATACTCACCAGAGAGCATCTACTTTGAAAAAGGCACTGAAGAACCAATTAGTTATAATTACTTGACTATTCAGAAAGAGAAAAATAAATATCATACAATTATTGTTTATATGTGGAATCTAGAGAAATCGTACTTATGAACTTATAAAGCAGAAACAGAGACACAGGTGTAGAGAACAAACTTATGGATACCAAGGAGGAGAGAGGTGGGATAAATTGGGAGATGGTGATTGACATGTATATACTATTACATATAACATAGATAATTGATGAGAACCTACTTTATAGCACAGGGAACTCTACTTAATGCTCTGTGGTGACTTAAGTGGGAGGGAAATGCAAAAAAGAGGAGCTATATGTATACACGTAACTGGTTCACTTTGCTGTACAGCAGAAACTAACATAACATTGTAAAGCAACGATTCTCCAATAAAAATTTTTTAAAAGTACTTGATTAGTTAATGTTAGTCAACTTTCATCATTGGCCATTCCAGAATTGACACAATGGGCACACGAATGCAATTGCTATGGCATCAAAGCAATTGTGTCTATGTAGGGACAGCAGCAGCAGGGGCCCACATAGCATAAACATCTACTTACTAAGGTCAATCTAACTTACTTACTGCTGCCTCAGAATATCCAATCTGCCAGCAGCAGAGAACAACACTGTGGAGGCCGCTCACTCTAACACTGAGACCTACCATGGCACTAGTCCTCCAGGAGACCAAGAGCCACTTGGTACCAGTGAGATGAGCTCTTTTGTCCTGGAAGTGCCAGAATTCATCTTCACAGCAATAGATACTTATTCTAGATGCCTCAGTTAGCATCATTATCCAAGAGTGTATACAATGCTTGATTCAGGGCATGAATTTCCACATTGCAAAATATCTGACCAGGGAACCCATTTCACAGTGAAGGAGCTGCAAGAGTGAGCCCTTGACCATAGAATCCAGTGATTCCTCACCATCATTAAGTAGCCAGCTTGACAGAATGTCAGAACAGCTAACTGAAGCACACTGAAATTCCATCAGAGGCAATACTCTTCAAGACTACGTGGTGTCATTCAGGATGCAGTATGTACAATAACCCAGAGGCCTCTATGTGTCACTGGGTCTCCACCTGAAAGAATATGCAGGCACCCAAGGGTCGAAGCAGTTGTGGTCTGCTTACATTACTCTCTATGACACTGGAAGACTTTCTGCTTCCTGTCCCTACAGTTCTGAGCTAGGAGAGGTGAGGTTCTCTTCCCTCAAGCAGCATACTCTTGCCAGGGGGACAGTGAAGGTTCCATTTAATTACAAGCTATGGCAGCTTCCTAAGCATTTGGACTCCTTGTATCCAGTAACCAGCAGGCAAGAAGAGAAGTCAGCATCCTCACCAGGGTAGTGAACTCAGAACACATGAAGGAAGTAGGCTGCATTTCAACAAGGTAATCCATTTGGAAGCCTCTTGGTAAATCCCATGACCAATTAAAACCATGAATGGGCATGTGTAGCCATGTTGGCCTGAGAAAATGTGATTCCCACAAAATCAGGTCCCTCAGGAATGAAGGTTTGGGTTATATCATCAGAAAAGTGAAAGTGAAAGTCGCTCAGTTGTGCCCAACTCTTTGGGATCCCATGGACTATACAGTTCATAGAATTCTCCAGGCCAGAATACTGGAGTGAGTAGCCTTTCCCTTCTCCAGGGGATCTTCCTAACCCAGGGATCGAAACCAGGTCTCCCGCATTGCAGGTGGATTCTTTACCAACTGAGCTATGAGGGAGGCACTACACCATCAGAAAAGCCACCAGCAACAACAGAGGTGAGTTGAGGGTGAGACGGATTCAGAGGACACAGTGGAGGAGGGAGACAGTGAATACTAGTTACAGCTGAAACCAGCTATAGCATCTTGGTGTGTAGTTTACCCCCCCTAACTTCCTTCTTGAAAGTTTCTTTGTTGAAAGAAAGAAGGGTAGCTGTGAGACACAAGGGGTAGACTGGAACAGGCAGATATATCTGCCATCAGATCTCTCTTGCAAACAACCTGCCGTAGAGCGTGGAGGTTGGCTGGCCATCTCCAGTTGTTACATTCTGCAAATCAGCACAGCATTCATGCTGAAGCCAGGCTGCCCCCAAGGCTGCCCCCAGACAGTGCTTGAGCATAGTGGCACTACTAAGGCTGGGCCATTTCTCCTCAGCACAGGATGTTCCAATGGGCGGCCTGCCTTGGTGAGGGCACTTGCTATCAGCCGTGTCGCACTGCAGTCTGGGGCTCTCCTACAAGAGCTTCCTTCCTTTCCTCTCCCCTTTCACAGGGAGCCCACCCTAGCTACTCCTTCTCCCTGCCTCCTTCACAAGCATGTCTGGCTCTCTGTACATTTCCTTCCCATCTCATCCTATTTTGGGGTCTTGCTTCTTGGAGGACCCAAACTGAAGACAAGTCGTTGTTTCAGTTTTGATATATTTAGAGCTCCCCACAAAGTTTGATATATGTTCATCCTTCTGTTTTATTCTTCTGCCATCTTGTTTAATCCACCTCGGCTTTATTCCTTTAGTCTCCAGCCCTTGGCACATTTCCACACTCTGTTTGTCAATCTATACTGGAATCTGGCATTCAAACACATTTAAGACCATGTCTAATTAGCTCAGCCCTGACAACTGTCTTATCACTGATTAGTAATGGATTACAGTCCGTGGACAATTATTGCTTTTGAAGCCAAGCTAACAAGTGCTTCACATTGTCAGTGCATAAATTATCTGGTCTCATTTAACAGACAGCTTTAAAAAAACATATTAAACTTCCCTTCACAGATTCTACATTTCCACCTTCCCTCTGAGCCAACTGAGGTGGGGGTTTTCAAATTAATATGCTCCATACCTTCCCAAACACATTGCTGGATCTAAATATCTAGTTTTCTAAGCCTGAATTTTTAACAGAATCATTAGCATTTGAGCTACCCACTCAAAGAAGTGTTTCTACAACTGTTTCTGTTTTCAGCTAATTTTATATCCCTCCATTTTGCTGTATTCCAGTTCTCTTGCCAGCTCTTCCATTTCTTTTTTGGTTGTAATATTCCATTACCCCTTCTGCTTTTGCACTCAATTGTCCATTTACGGGCAGCAGTTTGCTTTTCTTCATCCAGTAAGAGAAATTCAACCTTTGAAGCTGTATGATTCTAGAATAGTTTTCACATGAGCACAGATCTTTTTCCTAACATACTTTTCAGCTGGGGAACTCATTTCTTACACAGAAAAAGATTCCAAGATAAGGCAAGACAAAGAAAACCCCGGTAAAGTAGGTTAGTGCTAATTCCATACATATGGTTGGTGAGTTTCCCAGGTGCTCAAAATTATAGAAACCTACATCTTTGATGCAAATACATTCTTAATGCAACTGCAAATATTCCACTTCCAGAATGTCCATTCACAAACCTCAGCTAAGGTTCCACTAAACTGAGTCTAACACAGCACAAGCATATCTACATCTGCTCCATAATGACCACTTTCGAGAACCATGTGCCTGAAGGAATTTTAGGAAGTCAGCTGTGCCTTCGGGCAGAATTGTACATAAACACGAAGACAGGAAAAATCTTCCCAAGAAAGAGTCAACAACCCTACTCTAGAATTTAACAATGATAACAGCCAGGCATTTCAATTCCTTCTTCGAATATACAAGTCCCTTTGTTATAGCTTGAAGTGAAGTGAAATGAAGTCGTTCAGTCGTGTCGGACTCTTTGCCACCCCATGGACTGTAGCCTACCAGGCTCCTCTGTCCATGGGATTTTCCAGGCAAGAGAACNCTACTCTAGAATTTAACAATGATAACAGCCAGGCATTTCAATTCCTTCTTCGAATATACAAGTCCCTTTGTTATAGCTTGAAGTGAAGTGAAATGAAGTCGTTCAGTCGTGTCGGACTCTTTGCCACCCCATGGACTGTAGCCTACCAGGCTCCTCTGTCCATGGGATTTTCCAGGCAAGAGAACTGGAGTGGGTTGCCATTTCCTTCTCCAGGGGATCTTCNTAACTTTATTTAGTATTTTGAGGGTAATGCAGAGTAAAGAAAAAACACTTCTAGGGAAAAGGAGTTTTCTGGTTGATAGACAATTGTCCAGGAAGAAAGCCATAAAAATGTTAACAGACCTCTTGGCCAGAAGATAATCTAAACCACCTGAGACCTTTTGTATATGAGAGGGTATGCAAAAAGAAAGCCTGATCTCAATGAGGGTCAGGATTGCCGCCCCTGCATAACTCTGCATAATCCGTTATGTACAACTTGGGGTATATGAGCTGATTTTGAAAAATAGTTTTTGGAATCTTGCACCAGTGCTGGGCTTCCCCCATGTCTCCTCTTTACTCTATTTTCAGGCTGAATTCCCATCTAGGGTGTGGAGGCTCGCCATGTCTAGTTACTTGTCCCGGCTTCTAAGATCCATAAGAGAGAGCACCCAGGGTGGGGCACTCTCCGATATTCAAATGGACGCCAGTGGCCCAATGTAGATGGTGCAAACCTCTCGTCTCGAGGTTTTAATGGCTTTCCACGTAAACCAAGTTTTTCAGCCTCTTTTCTCCACTAAATTTTCCTACTACACTATTTCTTCCTAATCTAATCTTATATTAATTAATAAATAAGTTTTTCCTCGCCAACTCCATCCCTGCTTCGAATTTCCTGGACCCACACAGATTAGGACCCAGGATGACAGAGGTTAAGTATACAGTATACATACCATCAAAAACAGAATCAATGCTTATACACAGGTCTGTATGACTGTCAAATATAGGCTTTTTCCCAAAGGAGTGATTAGGCTGGGGCACCTACTTAACAGGATACTTTGGGCCAAAGGCCAATTAATTTTCAGAGGAGATAAAGCGCTCGAGTGACTGTGTGTTCACTTCCAGGCATCACCTCACATATCAAAGCAATTCAACTCAAATAAACTCAACAAACCTTTGGGTGTTGGGCACTGAAGAGGATGTAATGAGAGGTAAGGTGATCCTTCTTCTCAAATTGCCTACCATCTTCACAGTGTATAGCTGTTGGGGGTCTATAATGCGACTATATGAAAGTCTTTGAACATGGGCTCTTTTTCATGGTTCTGCATTAGAATCAGTTGGGCATACTTTTAGAAATTCAGATTCCTAGGCCCCACCCCAGCCTATGGAATCAGAATGTTTGGGAGTGGAACCAGGACTTTGCATTTAAAAAAAGACTCTCTGAGTGATTCTCATCTAGCCAGCCCAACTCACGTTTTTAGGAACAAATATTTTCCTTATATCATACCTTAAATATTGACAAATTAAAACACTAGCTATGTACGATGATATAATTTTTCTTAGTATGATGATATAATTTTCTTACTAAGAAAGTTGCATATTACTATCTGAAGATCTTTAACTTCTAAATACATTTATAGTGCTTCTCTCAAGGAGGAATAGTATTTTTTACTCTCTTGAGAAATATGAAAATCAATCACAAAGAAGCCATATAATCTTATTTACATGCTATCAAAACCATCCTCAATAACCTAGCTCTACGGTATGTAGATATTTCACATGGACCAAGTATTGAGGTAATAGATCGGGGTCTCTAACCCCCAGGCCCCAGGCTGGTACCAGTCTGTGGTCTGTAAGGAACCAGGCCCCACAGCAGGAGCTGAGTGGTGGGTGAGTGAGCAAAGCTTGCTGGATTAGTTTTCTTTAAAATTCTTCCCACTTAGCAGTGAATGAAATGCTCTAAAGGTGCACTCTATTTAATAGGTACAACAGCTGCCCAACAGGGCTACTGGCAAACTTATTTAAATTTTTAATCATCATGGCAGATGGACACAGAAGGAAAAAACTATACAAATTCTCCTGCTAGCATAGCTATAAAAATTTCCAAACAGTTTCCATTTTGTGGAAATAAGTTTTGCTGGGCACATTGTATCACTTTTTACTTCATAGTCAAAAAATGGTTCTAAGGCATATGTATTCAATTATACTCCAGGATATACATTCAATTTATTATTATTATTAACAAAAATACCATTTTTTTCCTTAAAAAATCACTTTCTCATTAATGCAAAAATTATTAAACAAAATCAAGAATTTGACTTGGGAAAAGTATTTACTGAATAAAATAAATGAATAATAGAAATAAATGAAAATGGTTTTTCCTTTATTAAGAAAAAACCCAAGATGTGTTAAAATATTGAAAAAAATCAGTAGTAATCTGATTTTTCAAAATTCCATAAATGAAAATAATTCTGATTAATTTTTTAATACTTGGGGGATGATGCCAAGAGAATGTCATTTTCTTCAACAAATATTAGTGTTATGCCCAAGTCGCGAAATCTCCCAATGACCACCAGGGAGCTGGTATCCGATGCAAAAGCAAGAGAGTTTTTATTACCAAGCTCGAGCTGGGGCTCCCACCAGCACCAATGCAGCGGCTATAGGGAGAGAGCCCCGAGTTTTGGGCTACACTGCCTTTATAGGGAATTATTCAGGTAAAAGGGTACAAAAGGGGTGTTCAGGCAGGAGGACAACTGATTGGTCCACTTAAGGGGGCGTTTAAGTTGACAGATAACTAGTTGGTTACTTTTATCCATAGGATTTGTGTGTGGATTCTTGATTGGTTTCTACTTCCAAGGTAAATCACAAGCTCCTGGACGTAAAGTCAGAAGGTTTAGCCTAGGGACCGATTGACTCGTGTACAGTGGGGCTAGGTTAGGTAATCTGAGGGCTGATTGGCTATCGGCAATGGGATCAGGTTGGGTACATTCAAAGTTCTTTTGCCTGGAACCTTGCAGGATGGAATTCTTTTACAAGATGGAGTAGCTTAGGCCCTTCATTAATCATGCTACACCCAGCATCTAGAATCATGTAGGGGCTTTACTCTCTGAAAACATGGACTTCTGAGAGGTTTAGAGTAATCACAAAGACCACAGACTCTGGTTCTAGACTGTTTGGGTTTAAATGCTAATTCTGCCTCTCAGAAGCTGTGTGACACTGGACATCATCCTTAACCTCTCTGGGCTTCAGCTTCCTCCTCTGTGATGAGAACAATGATTGCACCCTTTGCATAGGGTTACTGAGAGAATGAACATGTGGTGCCCTTAGACCAGTGTCTGGCCCACAGTGAGCACCTAGAAAGTCTTAACTGTAATTATTATTTTTTATTTCATTTCTACTGGAGCATAGTTGCTTTACAATGTTGTACTGCTGCTGCTGCTAAGTTGCTTCAGTCATGTCCAACTCTGTGCGACCCCATAGAGGGCAGCCCACCAGGCTCCCCCATCCCTGGGATTCTCCAGGCAAGAACATTGGAATGGGTTGCCATTTCCTTCTCCAATGCATGAAAGTGGAAAGTGAAAGTGAAGTCGCTCAGTTGTGTCTGACTCTTAGTGACCCCATGGACCGTAGCCCACCAGGCTCCTCCATCCATGGGATTTTCCAGGCAAGAGTACTGCAGTGGGGGTGCCATTGCTAGCTGTCATTATTATCCTAACTTACCTGAAGGCTGTTATCTCTTTTCTGGGCTTCCCTGGTGATTCAGCCCAGGGAATCTGCCTGCAATGTGGGAGACCTGAGTTTGATCCCTAGGTTGCGAAGATCCCCTGAAGGAGGGCATGACAACCTACTGCAGTATTCTTGCCTGGAAAATCCCCACGGACGGAGGAGCCTGGCAGGCTGCAAGTCCATGGGGTTGCAAAGAGTCAGGCATGACAGAATCATAGGGGTCAACAGGTAACTGATGGTCTGCTACATGGCCTGTATAAAATGCACCTGGTAGTAATGGGATAATCCAACCATCAAGTTGGCACTGTCCTAGGTGTACAGGATACATCGATGACCAAAAATAGAAATATCTGCCCCTGTGGTGCTTACATTCCAGTAAGGGCAGGCAGAAAATAAAGAATAAATACAATAAATTAGTAAAGTGTATCATATGTTAGAAGATAATAAATATTTGTGGGGAAATAAAGGAAAGCAGGATACAGGGAATTTAGAGTTCAGGTGGAGGGGACTGGTTGTACTGAGAAAATGACATTTGAGGAAAAACATGAAAGGGATAAGAGGTCAATATTGTTAAGAACAAGCAGTGCCAAGACCCTAAGACAGAGCACGATGCATGTCTTGCATGTTCCGACAACCACAGGGCCAGTGTGGCTGACGCAGAGCCAGCAAGATGGGGAGCAATGGACATGAGTGACATAACAAACTTGACTTGGAGTAGGGTGAGAGTTTGTGTGCAGGAAAACGATTGCGTAGGGCCACACAGAAAACGCAGGACTTCTTCACTGACTGTGACGGGGGCTACAGTAGGGTTTGAGGCTGTGAAATGCCATTGTCTGAGCCTAGTGTTACATACTCTGGCTGCTGTGAGAAAACACCAGGGGATCAAGGAAGAAACAGGAAACAGGGAGGCCAGTGAAGTGCTCGTTCAAGTAATCCAAAGAGGAAATGATGGTGACTTGAACCAAAGAGCAGCAGAAGAGATGGGAAGTAATCAGATCTGGATCTATTCTGAACATACACCCAAGAGAATGCTCTAATGGATTGGACAGAATGTGAGAGAAACAGGGAAATGAAGTTAGGCCTAAAGAACTAGAAGAATGGAGCACTCATCAACGGACATGGGGAAGGACTTCCTGCGGCCTAGCTTTCAGGTAGGGAATGATTAGATGCTCTGCATAATTTGTTCAAAGCAAGATTTGACACCAGAATTTCACTTTAAGAGAAAGACATTTGTTTCATGTCATTAAAAATGATTTTAATGACATGAATTCAATAGCTATTATTGAATTATTGACAAACTATCCATAAACATTCTAAATTAACCCATAGGTACTTAAGGTTATTTAAAAAATTGTTAAAGAAAAAATATGATTTTAATGGAAGAGTAACATTTTTGTTACTCCTGAAAATGAAAATAAAGGCATTTAAAAAAAGTTCTCCCTGATTACAATGCACATTTAAATACATTAAATGTATTACATTTAATGTATAATAAATACATATAGTAAATACAATGTACATTTACTAAAAAAAAATTTGGAAAATATAGTAAATCAGAAAATAGGGGCAAATAACCTGTAGTTTTACCACCCAAGGAAAAAAATGTTAACAATCTTGTATGTCTTTCCTCTCTCTTCCTCATAAATTCATATACATACTTACCATATATCCATATCTATAAACATATTTCAATACTGTGTTATACTGTTGCATACAGTATATTGTTATATATTATTGTATACAGTATATTATTGTATACAACAATATGATATTGTATATAATATATATACACAACAATATTTAGATAGTTTTTTATATTGCTTTGTTCCCATGGCAATAAATACTTTTATTTCTGTAGGCTCTAAATATTTTCTAAATATTTCTAAATATTTTAATGAATTCTTACTATCTCTTCACGTTAATAACTGTAATTTCCTTCTATTGCTCACTTAATTTTCATCATGAATGAAAATTCTTCTCCCCAGGTCTGAGTCCTTGGTCATGTCATCCCCATCTCCAGTCATTCTCAACCAGTCTCATGACTGTAAATATCTATATGCTGACAGCTCCCCAATTTCTATCACCCACATGGGCCTCACTCTCTTCTCCAGATCTGAGCTTCATTTGTCTCCATATCACAATATGTTTCATCTTCACTGATGGCAACTCCATCCTTCCAGTGGCTCAGCCCACACTTGGACATCACCCTTGACTCTTCTCTTTCAAACTTCACTTCCACTTTGTCAGGAAATTCTCTTGACTCAACCTTCAAAATACATCCAGTCCCAGATCCCTTCTGTCTGTCTTCACTGTTTCCAGCACCGTCTGAATGCCCATCATCTCTCGCCTAGATTATTACGTTAGTTGTCTCAGGAGGTTCCCTTCTTTCTCTCCAAAACTGTTGTATATTCTTCACACGGGATCTAGAGTTCTCCTTTAAAAACCTAAGCTCACATCACTCCAAACCCTCCAGTGGCTTTCTATCTCACTCGGAGTGAAACCCTACATCCTTAAAATGGGGCACAAAGCCTGACACAATCTGCCCTTCCTCCACCTCCTGCTTCTTGCTTCTCTGTCCTTGTGACTCCTCTGCGCTGGTCAGCCTTCCCCTCTCACTCACTTTCTTTCAGCCACACCAGTCTAGCCTTGCTGATCTGATCCCATGTTAGGGCCTTTCAGTGGTTCCACCCTCAGATACCCTCATGAGCCTCATCTCCTTCAAATCTCTGATCTTGATCAAATTTCACCTCCTCAATGGGTCCCACCCTGACCACCACATTCCTGAAATTTTTTCCCCTTAGCACTCAACATATTTTTATAGCTACCTATTTTATGGTTATATTTTTTTTCCCCTCTCTTCCTCACTACAATACAAGGTCCACAGAACTGAGATCCTTGTTCAGTTCTTTACTGTATCCAGTTACCTGGGACAGTGCTGACACATAGTGTGCTCCACAAATACACACTGAATAAGTGAATGCCCGTCTATTTTGTATGGCATTTTTACCGGAGGAATTTTCTCATTTTTTATTAAAAATATTTTTAGTTGTGTATGTACTAATATTTCTTTGGTCAGTATTTATTCTGATAATGGTTTTTAAAATGGTTTTGGTTATTCTATAACAATATGCGAGATGAAGTGACTTAGCACAACACAGCACAGTACATGCGAGTTAGGTACTACTTTAAAATGCACCAGGGATTTTGTTTTTATTTATATATGGTAAAGGCATCTGATACTTCTGCTTCATTGACTATGCTAAAACCTTTGTGTGTATCACAACAAAGAAGAAAATTCTTAAAGACATGGGACACTTACCTCCCTCCTACAAAAACTGTATGCCAGTTAAGAAGCAACAGTTAGAACTGGATGGGGAACAATGGACTGGTTCTGAATTGAGAAAGGAGTACGTCAAGGCTGTATGTTGTCACCCTGCTTATTTAACTTTTATGCAGAGTACATCATGAGAAACGCTGGGCTGGAGGAAGCACAAGCTAGAATCAAGATTGCCAGGAGAAATATCAATCACCTCAGATATGCAGATGACACCAGCCTTATGGCAGAAAGTGAAGAGGAACTAAAGAGCTTCTTGATGAAGGTGAAAGAGGAAAGTGAGAAAGCTGGCTTAAAACTCAACATTCAAAATACAAGGGTCTGGTCTCATCACTTCAAGGAAAATAGATGGGAAACAAAGGAAAAAGTAACAGACTTTATTTTCTTGGGCTTCAAAATCACTGCAGATGGTGACTGTAATCATGAAATTAAAAGACACTTGCTCCTTGGAAGAAAAGCTATGACCAACCTAGACAGAATATTAAAAAGCAGAAAAAGGTCCATAGAGTCAAAGCTATGGTTTTTTCCATAATCATGTATGGATGTGAGAGCTGGACAATAAAAAAGCTGAACGCGGAAGAACTGATGCCTTCTAACTGTGGTGCTGGAGAAGAACCTTGAGAGTCCCTCGGACAGCAAGGAGATCAAACCAGTCCATCCTAAAGGAAATCAACCCTGAATATTCATTGGAAGGACTGATGCTGAAGCTCCAATACTTTGGCCACCTGATGTGAAGAGCTGACTCATGGGAAAAGACCCTGATGCTAGGAAAGATTGAGGGCAGGAGGAGAAGGGGTGACAGAGGATGAGATGGTTGGTCCCTGACTCAATGGACATGAGTTTGAGCAAACTCTGGGAGACAGTGAAGGACAGGCAAGCCAGGCGTGCTGCAGTCGTCGGGGTCACAAAGAGTCAGACACGACTGAGCGACTGAACAACAGCAGCATGCTGAGGCCAGGAGAGCAAGAGATGGCTACCAGTTCAGAGACAGTTCAAGGATAGTTAGCTGAGCTTCATGTGGTAATTGTTTTGTAATCTTTGCATTTATCAAATCATCATGTTTTACTCCTAAAGCTAACATGATGTTAGATGTCAACTGCATCTCAACAAAACAAGACAAATATGGTCTGTTACAGTTCCCAAGAAAATTGGCAAGTCATGCAGGGCCCACTGGGGAAACACCAGGGTTGGTCAGGTGGCAGAAGGAATGTGGGGAAGATATGTCTGTGAGCCTTTATTTTGGTTACTCTGGGAAAAGCCAGGGTAAGGCAGGGTAAGCAGATTTACTGGCTAGCTAGTTGGAATAATTTCAGTGGGTTCAGGGCTGTAGAGGTCGTTGGTTCCTAGTTGTCCCTGGCTCCGGGATTATTTAGGGCCGGCAGACAGTATCACGGACTGCAGGAGCCTGATAAAATGAGGTAGGTGGAGTCATGGACTGAGGATTGATTAGTTGGTTATATCAAAGGCAAGTTTTCATTCTCTAGAAATCAGCCAACACTGAGAGGCAGTCCCCGCCCCCCTGCCCCCGGTCCCCAAGATATCACATCACCACAAAATAGGGAAAATAAAAAATATGATTAATACCGTTAAACATGTATTTAAAACTATAACTCAAGATGCTTCCTGTTTCATTCAGGCCTTCTAGTATGCTCTTTCCTCACCTGGAACTCCTTCCCATTCCTTGTTTGTGTGACTATTATTCATCCTTCAGATTCCATCCTGAACGTCATTTATCAGCTTGGCCATGTGAGAGCAGAGCTTGTCCTATTCATTCATCAATGTATCCTCAGGGTTCAGCCTATACTCTGTGATTCTAGAGAGGAATTTAACACAAGTATTAATCCTCAGCTCTTAATGCTCTGTTTGAGTGAAAATTATAGGTCTATTTTCCAAAGAGTCAAAGCTGATACATTTAAAATATTTGGATGGCTGTGATTCACAGCTTCCTTTTTCTTGCTACAGTCCCTACCAATGTCTCCCTTCAGGGTTATATAAGCCATATGTGTGGTAGAAGAGTTTTCAATTAGCAGTTGAATCTATCAGTTGACAGTGTGACATTGCAATTTGTACATTACACAATTACCAGAACCTTTTAAACCTCCTATTTAAATTTAGTAGGTCAGACAACTTCTTAAAGACTTCACACTGTTAACAACATTTGGTAATGCTGTTAATGCCACTGGTTTCGCAGCTTTGAAACATATGTTCCTATTTCCAAAGTGAGATTTGGGAGTTACAGGAAGCTTCAGAAATTTGACCTGGTTTCACTGTTTTAAAAAACCCCAAACTTTTATAAGTTACCCTATTTATATACCATAAATATTTTATCCTATTGCCTTGGAGAAAAGACTTCATTCAAGTGATTCTGCACTTTCTCTAACTCACTATGGTGTTTAAAATAGAGAAGGACTTGGCAGCAAATTGTATTCTGTGGCTGCTCTTTACTGTCTGACAAAGGAATAAGAACTTGTAGAAAGTGCCTTCTGATTACATTTGTATGTCAGTGTGTATTCTTTCCCTTTGATAAGAAACTTTCTGTATTTTCCAAATGAGGCTTCTTTTTTTTGTCCATTAGGAATGAAAGAGAGGTTTTCAGCTATGCCTAAGCTTTAATTACAAGTGGATTTGAGTGTTGATGAAATGATTGTGAAATTGAACAAAGGATGGTATTTCCCAGGCTCTATATATCATGAGCACTTTCCCTGTAAAAAGAAGGGGAGAGGGCTTGGAAATGTTCTTTTCACTACTCCTGGTACATTCTTACTGATTATTAAATAGCAATTTAGGATAAAGGCAGAGTACTATAACATTTATTCTTGCAGGCTGTCACTCAGAGAGCTTGTGTCAGGCACCAGCCCTGTGTCCAACGCTGGGTCAGGTGATGGGAACCTGAGTTGAGGAATGTTGTCCTTGGCCTCATAGAGTAGCAGTGTTATTTTTTAAAAGTTTTTTTTTTTTTTTTTTTTTTTTTTTGGCTGCTCTGAGTAATAGTTGTGGCATGCAGGATCTTTGATCTTTTAGTTGCAGCATGAAATATCTTTCAGAGGCGGTACATGGAATCTAGTTCCCTGACCAAGGATCAAACCAAGGTCCCATGCATTGGGAACCTGGAGTCTTAGCCACTGGGCCACCTGGGAAGTCCTAGCAGTGCCGTTTGGAAACTCTCTTAGTGAGCTTGGTTTCTCTTCTTAGGCTCCCAGAGATACCTGTATTAGATAGAACTCTAGGTTTCAAGAAATAAAAGCCAAGTCAATTCAGATTAGGCCAAAAAAGGGAAATTTCTTATAAAGCATAGCTCTGTCTCTTGGAATTTAAGGGTGGCACTGAGGGCCTCCAGGGCGGTCACCTATGTTATGGCAATCTGGCCACACGTGGTTGCTATCTCTCCCTTCCCTTTCTGCATGTCAGCAACATTCTTTTCTCCTTTTAAGACTACCTTTCTCAACTCCTTAGCTCACAAAGCAGAAAAAAATGGTTACCCTCCGGCTCTCATGTTTATATCCCTTCTCTTCAAAAGGACACCGGATTTGGGAATCATTTTTATCTCCAAATTTTCAGGAAATGTAATCCAATTGGTTTGGCTTGGGTCAGATGCTCACCTGTGGACCAACTAACTGTAGCCAAAGGGTGAAGTTATTTTGTACATTCCTGGGTCTCAGGAGTCACTTTCATAACCTTGTGGATTTAGGGTGGAAGTTTGGGAACACTTCCAAGACAAGTTATCTGGCTGGATAGATAATATGCATCCAAAATAATGTTGCAAACTAACTTTTTTCATTAAACCAAGAAAATAATAATTGTTGCTGAAAGTTTGAAAAACAGAGGGAAAAACATATCTGTATTTACAACATTTAAAAATCTACTGCTAACATTTTAGAATATTTACTTTAACTCTTTTGTTTATGCACACTTCTCTCTCCATATACACATTTTAACTCTAATATTAAACATAAGTTTGTCTTCAAGACTTAACATTATATCTTATGCACTTTCCCATGTAATTATGTACCCTTTAAAAACAATTTTAAATGACTATAAAATAGTTCATTGCATAATAATTTCTTTAATCAATTCTCTGATTTTCTCATTTCTGGTTTTTCACTATTGAAACACACGAGATAATGTGATAGTAAACATTTTCATTGATGTGCTTCTCTAATTATTACATTTAGTCATTAGAAACGGAAGAAAAACGCAAAGCTTTAGAGACATTAATATCCATATTTTCAGGGAAGCAGAGTAAAATCTTAATTGAACAACTCGGTTTACTAGCCCTCATGAGCAACATTCGTAATATAGACAAGAGAAATGTTAAATTTTAGAGTAATAATCACCATCCACCCAACCACCTATTCTGTTTTACTCTCTGTTTGTAGCCTGTCACTGGTAAACTGTTCCTCATTTTTTCGATCCCTTCCACCCTTACCTTGGACCCCTCAAACACTCCCTCATGCTTGCACTGCCCACTACCTTTCCAGTAACAGTTACAACAAAGTGCTGTAGTTGTTCATGAGAGCTTGTGGGTTCCTGGTGGACAGAGGCTGTGTACTCCTGTATCTCTCTAATATCCAGCACAGTGCATCGTGTTGTATATATAATATATGATCGGTGAACTTGTGAAGAAATAAATCGATGAATAAGTAAATGTTACTTCACTGGTCAATTTCCTAGCTTCTCATTAAACACAAGAATCTTTTCTTAAAGGCTTATCTTGAATACCTCCAGTGGCCCTAGCCCGAGGAGGAAATGTGATGAAGTGAATTCACTTATCCAGTAAACATCTATCTAGTGTCTATTACATGCTACTGGAGACTCATTTCTCTGGTGATTCTTATATAGCACAACTGGATTTCTGGAGGTACAGAGGCTTGAATGAATAATGACTATGGACTCCAAACACCAATACTGTTTAATATTAAGACATTTTACATACAAATCTAAATTTTTGGCTTTACTTTTAAAGCTGGCAGTCTGTATGGTAATAACATTACAGTTGGTTACCCTCATTTAGGTAGGGGGTTTATTAACATCTTCAGGTTGTCAGATATATTAATTCACTTGTTCAAGAAATATCTAATGAATGTCTATCAAGTGCCTATAGGCTTTGGTTGGCATTTGGGATTATGACCTCTGCGTTAGATTCATTAATCTGGAAAACTAGACAAAGCTGAAGCAGAATAGAGTGTTTGGTAGTAACAGCTCCCTGGGGACTGAGTTCTCCATTAAGAATCAAGAATCTTGAATTTGAGTTCCAGCTTTGCCAACATCTAGCTTTGTGGCCTTGAATGAACCTTTAATAGCATCAATTTACCTATGTCAAGGAGGTGATTGGTGATATCCTCCAAGATCCTTCAGCTGTAGTATTCATTTATAGAATTATTTTGCAAGCCAGTTGAGGTAAAATGTACCCTCATTTTGGGCTAATGAAAAGTTTTGGAAATAGATAGTCATGATATCTGTATAACATTGCTGATGTATTTAATGCCACTGAATTGTATACTTAAGAAAAGTCAAGATGGCAAATTGTATATACATGTATTTTATCATAATACATTTTTTTTAGTAAAAAAAGTATCCCTCATACCCCATGTTCACAGTAGTACTATTTATGATAGCTAAGACATAAAAACAGCCTAATTATCCATTGATGGATGAATAAAGAAGATGTTTCAAACATATATATATATATGGAATATTGCTCAGCAATAAAAAAAGAATTAAATAATACCATTTGCAACTACATGGATGGACATAGAGATTATCATACTAAGTGATATAAGTCAGAAAGAAAAAGAAAAACACCATATGATATCATTTATATGTGGAACCTAAAATATGACACAAACAAATTTATCTACAAAACAGAAAGAGACTCACAGACATAGAAAACAGACTTGTGGTAGCCAAGGGG
>SJYA01000450.1:189035-199997 GCA_006410615.1 Neotragus moschatus | reverse complement strand
GTGGGGGGTGGGAAGGGGAGGAGGGAAAGGTTAGAAGCTTGGGGCTGCTGCTGCTGCTAAGTTACTTCAGTCGTGTCCGACTCTGTGCAACCTGCAAGACGGCAGCCCACCAGGCTCTGCCGCCCTTGGGATTCTCCAGGCAAGAATACTGGAGTGGGTTGCCATTTCCTTCTCCAATGCATGAAAGTGAAAAGTGCAAGTGAAGTCGCTCAGTCTTGTCCGACTCTTAGCGACCCCATGGACTGCAGCCCACCAGGCTCCTCTGTCCATGGGATTTTCCAGGCAAGAGTACTGGAGTGGGGTGCCATTGCCTTCTCCAAAGCTTGAGACTAACAGATGCAAACTCTTCTATATAGAATGAATAAATAACAAGGTCCTATTGTATAGCACAGTAGACTGTATTCCATATCCTGTGATAAATCATAATGGAAAAGAATATGAAAAGAACATATATGTGTACCTGAATCATTGTGCTGTACATCAGAAACTAATACAACGTAGATTAATTATACTTCTGTCAAAAAGAAAAAAAAAAGGAAATTATACACATAGATCGGGACCCAGTCCTTTTACACCAGGGGTCAGCCAGCCAGTCCATTAATGGATGAGACAGTGAGGAGAGGGGAAGAGCCTACAGCTCAAACGTCTCTGGTGCAAGGGTGCTCTGGCCTCCATGCTGCGCTTAGCCTTCCTGCCTCAATGCGATTCCACTGTCTGCCTCACCCTCCCTCATGTCAGGGTCTCCAGGCTGCCTGCACTCTCCATCTCTAAACCAAAGGAGGAAATTACCACATCCCCTATCAATTTGGACCAAGTTATAAAAATGTTTCTCTGTCTTTCCTTCCAACTCAGATAGCTTGGAGTTTTTAAACAAGAATTGTTTGGAAAAAAAGCTGAAATAGTCTGAATCTCAGTTTGCTTGGGCTGCTGCTACAACTTCTAGATAACATTTACGACTGCCATTGAATTCCAGGAAATTTTCCTAATGCAAAGATCCACTGACCCTCATAACAACTCCCAAGTATTTTATATTTTAAATCTTATCATTAATTTGGTTGAAAGTTCACTTCCCTTGTTAGGAATTCGAGTCATCAGCCTGAGAGGAGGATATTTGCTCGGGCCATCTTCTCAACCCCCAGCATAGGTCCCTGCTTTACTGAAATTCCACATTTGCATCCCTGCTTATAAGATATCTGAAAAGATCAAGACCTGGGCCCTTTGGGGGCCAGCAGAGAACAGCTCTAAGGTAGCATCTTTTTCTCTTCAGAGCACACACCCCTTTGCTTTGTTCCTCTGCCCTTTCCAGCTTTTTCATAATTGAAAGGCTGAACTAGTATCCTTTTCCTATTCATCTATTCCGCTTCCCGTCTCCGTAAACTGATTCCTGAACACGAAACACATGCTGACTACTTAGCACAGTAAATGACTCACAGTTCCTGTCCTGCCTGGGTCTCCTTCATGGCGCTGGCCAAGCAGCACACATCACACATTCTCTACAAATAAAACACTTGCCCACCACCATTCAACATATGGAACACATTCCTCTTCTCCCCAGACATCTCCCATGTGTGCTCACAGTTCCCTAGCCATCCTCATCTGGGGTCTGGGTTGAGCCTGGGTGACCAGTAATCAATGAGAGAGTGCAGAGATGGGAAACAGGATGAGCATGTCTGAGGAAGGGCTGATCTAATTTGGCCCAAAATGAAAAAATCTAAACATTGCATCTCGACAGATAAAACTATATATAGTTGTATACATAGTTCAATGTGTTTTAAAATGTTTAATACACACTAAAATGCACAGATCACAACTGCCCAATTTTAACAAATGAGTTCATTCACATGACTCACATTTTTCTACCCCTCTAGTGCCCTTCAGCAGTCTCCCACACTCTCAGAAGAAACTATAGCTTTGAATTACTTTTTCCATATAGATGAGTTCAGCCTGTTCTGGAACTTCATCACAATGGACTTGCTCAGAAAACACTCTGTGTCTGCCTTCTCTTGCTTAGTTACTGCTTGTGAGAGCCACCCATGATGTGGGCATATCAGTCGTTCATTACTTCCATTGCTGAATAGTGTTTTGCTGTTATGCATTGAAATTGTTTTAATAATACAAACAACATACTTTTTTCTTGTAAAACCTGCACGCACTATAGGTAAAAGTCTAATATTCTCTGGCCACTGTGGCCCCTTCTTCCTCCTACCTGGAGATGATTTCTGGGATCTGTTGGTATAGGTCCTTTTAGTCTTTCCCCCTCTGTGCATTCACATACATGTGTATGTCCCAGGAGAAAACAGGTAAGATTGTTTATTATGGTTTTCAAAACAGTAGTTACCACATTGTAGGTAACTCTTTGCAATTTGCTTTCCTTACCCAACAAGATGTTTGTAGATATAACCATGCTTGTGCAGAGATCCACCTTATTTTAAAAACTGCTGCACAGCATTTAATAATATAGATACTCCACATTTTATTTAGTCATGACTGAGCTTGTTTCCAGTTCTTTCCATTCCAACAAAAGCTTCAGTATACATATTTGTCAAGTTTCCTTGTACATTCAAGTTTGTGTTTCGGTCAGACAGATGTGGAGAAGTAGAATTTCTGAGTCAGAGTGTATTTAAATTTCATCATTCAAAGTGCTTATACCAATTTACATACCTCATTAATACTTGGGAATGTTATACAGCTTTGAAATTTTTGCCAATCTACAAGGGAAAAAAAATCTTACCTCAATCCAACATGCATTTCATTAATCCTAGAAAGGTTGAATACTTCTGTATATGTTTACTATTTACGTTTTCTTTTCACTGAAGAACTCCTGGCCTGCTTTTTCCATTAGGTAATTTCTCGTTACTAATTGGTTAGTTTTAATACATATTCTTATTCTCAAGGCCAAGCCTTTGTTCTGTTTTTTATTTATTTTTTTTGCAATCAAAATTCTTTTTTAAAATTACTTTTGTAGTATAGAGATTTGAAATCTTTGAGTGATGACTTCTGCTTTTTTTAGACTCTGTTTAAAAAAAAAGTCTTTCACCAAGGTCAGAAGCATAGGGTTTTAGTTCTTTCTGATATTTTTATAGTTGATAGGTTGATTCTGATGTGCGTGAAACTTTCTGATGAGCCATTTCCAATCTCTTCCAATCTTTAAGCAAAGAAACTGAGTCCATTCACATTAGATATCTTCCATTTTCAACTGTCTTTCACTGTTTCCAGTTTGGGGGCTACATAAATGATATGAAGTGATCCCATTTTAGCATTTTTTTTCTTTTAAAACCACCTTAAATTCTGGTCAGGAAAAGTTTATTCACTCTGCAAACATCATTAGGTGCCTGCCTGAGATGGGCCCAGGATGCAGCTGGAAGGAAGAAAGGTAGTCAGGACTGCGTAGCACTCAGTCTGGCAGGGAAGACAGGCATAAAACAAAAGAGTGGTGAGCGCAAAGAAGGCATCTAGCAGACAACACCACACCCAGATGTCAGGCGGGGTCAAACTCAGCTTGGAGACGTCAATAAAACTGGCTTGGGGCTTTTAGCCCAGGTCCTGTGGGAAGTCCAGTGATTGTCCAGTGAATTCCTTGGGGCTCTTGTTGCCTCTGGATCTGAGCTTTTTCCCTCACTCCATTGTTTCACTTGTCTCTTATGCTGGCAACTGTCCTCCACTCTCTGTTCCATCCTAACAAGTCAGAACTTGGTTCATCTCACCCAAGGCTTGTGTTTATGCAACTCTGGTGAAGCTGTGGGGAGGTGGGGGTGTACTTGTGACAGACAGACTGAAACCCGACACTCCTTTAGCCTTCTGACCACCTGGTGCCTAGTGTATCTTTCAGCAGTCACCTTTCTCCATGGATCCCAGAGCCTGTTTGGTGTCCTCTTTCTGCTTTAAGACTTCCCAGACATCTCCCACCTTCTTGTTTGCCAGACCCTTCGGAAGCTCCGTTTACCCCAGTTTACTACACAGATCAATTTCACACAATAGACTCTCAGTCAACCTTTTGCAGCACAGGAAAAGCTGGCAGAGATTCAAAAGTATAGCCTTTTGTCCCCTTGGTACGTGGAAGGGGCCAATATAAAGATGGATTTTCCACTGGTAAGTATTATGCTACCTTCTCTTTTAGCAGGCAGAAGCAGCCGTGGTCAGTTTTTCCCACCACAGAGGGATATAACAGTCGAAGCTAACGCTGCATGGGTAGTCACCGAGGAAGCGGCATTTTGAAGCCGAGATCTGAAGGACCGACAGGGGGTCAACAGTCAGGGATGGGGCTGGGAAGAATGCACTTGGAAAGGAAATATCCCAGGCAGCGTGAACAGCATGCACAAAGGCCCTGAGGCAGAGTAGAGCAAGGCTTATTGAAGAAATTAAGAGAAGACACCAGGAATAAAGAGGCTAGGGGCCAAATGAACTAGGGTGAATTTATCCCAAGGGCAGAGAGGAAGTGGAGGCAATGGCAAAATATAAAACGCATTAAATAAGTAAGCACAGGTTTTAATTTTATTTTACATTTTCAGAAGGATTGCTCTCCGACAATGAGCTAGTACTTTGCATTCAGTAGGATGACGATAATGAAAAAGAAAAAAGGAAAATAAACGTTGGCAAGGAAGTTGATAGATTGGAACTCTCACACTTTGCTGGTTGGGATGTAAAATGATGCCACTCTAGAAAACAGTCTGGCAGTTCCTCAAAATGTCAAACATATAATTACCATATGACTAAACCACTTAATTCCTATGCAGCGTATACCCAAAGGAAGTGAAAGGGTATTCAAACAAATACTTGTACACAAAGGCTCCAAGCAGCACTATCTACATTTGCCAAAAGATGGAAAGAACACAAAGATACTTCAAATGTGAACGGATAAGCAAAATATGGTATATCCATGCAATGGAATGGATGCTATTCAGCCACAAAAAAAGGAGTCAAGTACTGATACACGTTACAGTATGCAAGAACCTCAAAAACATTATACTAAGTGAAAAAAGCCAGGTATTAAAGGTCACATTGTGTTTACACAAAATGTTTAGACTAGCTAAAGCCAGAGACGCAAAGATTGGTGGTTTCTAGTGGATAAGGAAAGGGGGAAATGAGAGTGACAACTTGATGGGTGCGGTTTCGCTTTGGAGGGTGCAAAAATGTTGTGGGGTTAGATGGAGATAATGATTATGCAAAATTTTGACTGTAGTAAATGCCTCTGAATTGTATACTTCAAAATGGTTACTTTTATGGTACATGAAATTTAATTTCATAAGAACAGTATTACTCAGACCTCCACATAGAGAGTAAATGGGGGGTGGGGTGGACAAGAATGGAGATGGGAGAACAGAGGTGAAGCTGCTGCAGGAGTCCAGGTGAGAAAGGAAAACGACTTGGACTAGGGACCGTGGGCTCTTCGGTGCTGGAATGGCCTGAGAAACATCCATGTGGCGAATCTTGGGCAAATGGACAGGGGATCAGGATTTCGGGAAAAGAGAGAAAGCACCCAGGATGAGGGTGCAGCCTTGGAAGGAGAGTGTGTCTACAGCTTCTAGCTGAAGTCACAGCAAAGGATGAGCTCCCAAGAGGAGGGGATGCAACAAGGAGATAGCATGGAGGCTGGGGTGAGGTTTTGAGTAAATACTACAATTATGACATATTAGTCCAGATAGAGGATCAGCGAAGAGTAATCTGAAGGGAAAGCAAGGTTAAGGATGGTTTATAATTATAGACTATGCTGTCAGTGCCTGGAGAAGGGGGCCTGAGGAGATGCACATTGGATGTAACTGGTTGAAGAGCATAGGGTTGGCTCTGGAAAGCAGCAGGCACCTTTCTTCCTCTGAGAACCCATTAAGTGAATGAGGTCTGGGGACTTCCCTGGTGGTCCAGAGGTTAAGACTCCCAGTGCAGTTGGCCTGAGTTTAATCCCTGGTCAGGGACCAGGTCCTGCATATCACAGCTAAGAGTCCACCTGCTGCAACTAACAGATCCCTTGTGCTCCAACTAAAAAGGTTCTGCATGCTGCAGCTATGACCCACTGCAGCCAAACAAATAAAATATTTTATAAAAAGAGAGAATGAGGTCTGAGAGCCACTTTGATGTAAAGATGTGAAAGTTGTGGGACTTCCAGTGAAACAAGAGGGTAGAATGTGTGGTAGTTGCAGGGTGGCCACAGAATGCAGGGCTGGAGAATGTGGAAATGTTTTGAACGGGTTTTTAGGAGAGTGTACTGGATTGTAAACTGGCCCTGGGTAAAGGATTGCCAAGGAGCCCTGAAAGTCAAGAACATACCTTTGTCGCAGAGCCAGACTTCTTGTTACATAATTTTTTTTTTTTTTTNGACTTTAGAAATCATTCTTTCTTTAAATTCATTGAGCACAAAAGTAAACATATTCATACTACTGTGTTTTTATATTTGCTTGATTTCATTACAAACTACAAGACATATGAGAAAAAATAACTCAGATCACATTCTCCTGCCTATTGTAAACATAGAGAGAAACTCAAGTGCTTCGGTTCGATTCACTTGACAGAGAAGGAATCTTTGTCCATCTTTCAATAGAACTTCAAGGAGGAAAAGAGGCCATGTTTTGCATTGTGTTAGTACATTAGTTATTGTTCAGTTGCTCAATATAACTCTTTTTGACCCCATGGCNGAGAAACTCAAGTGCTTCGGTTCGATTCACTTGACAGAGAAGGAATCTTTGTCCATCTTTCAATAGAACTTCAAGGAGGAAAAGAGGCCATGTTTTGCATTGTGTTAGTACATTAGTTATTGTTCAGTTGCTCAATATAACTCTTTTTGACCCCATGGCCTACAGCACGCCAGGCTTCCCTGTCCATCACCAACTCCAAGAACTTGCTCAAACTCATGTCCATTGAATCAGTGATGCCATCCAATCATCTCATCCTCTGTTGTCCCCTTCTCTGTCTGCCTTCCTTCTTTCCCAGCATCAGGGCCTTTTCTAAAGAGTCAGTTCTTCACATCAGGTGCCCAAAGTATTAGAGATTCAGCTTCAGCGTCAGTCCTTTCAATGAGTATTCACAACTGATTTCCTTTAGGATTGACTGGTTTGATCTCCTTGCAGTTCCAGGGATTTGCAAGCATCTTCTCCAACACCACAGTTCAAAAGCACTAGTTCTTTAATGCTCAGCTTTCTTTATGGTCCAAATCTAACATCCATACATGACTACTGGAAAAACTATAATTTTGGCTATATGGATCTTTGTTGGCAAAGTAATGTGTCTGCTTTTTAATATGCTATCTAGGTTGGTCATAACTTTTCTTCCAAGGAACAAGTATCTTTTAATTTCATGGCTACAGTCACCATCTGCAGTGATTTTGGAGCTCAAGAAAATTAGAAGAAGATAAAATACCTATTTTCTTATCAGCAATTGAGAGTTTTATAAATAGTCTCAAAGGAAAAATCCAGCTGGTTTAGTAAATCTTTATGGAAAAAAAGTAGATCATTTCTAAACCACTCCTTTGCAAAGTACAAACACTTACTAAGTCACACTTGCAGAGATGCTGCCCATGGTAAAAAATCTCTTTTCTTCACTCTACCCGTATTTCATCTTTACAATCATTAAAGTGAAACAAGTCTATTTTCCTTCTTGCTTTTTTGTTTCCTTGTTAATTGCAGCAAGGATTAACAATTTTATTAGCCTCCTCCAACAATAAACACTTGACTATTTTGGGGTCCTTTGTACAGTAGATTTATTTCACTGGTATCCACATTTTCTATGTTTTTCATTCTACTTTATTTGAAATTAACTTGTTGTTATTAAATAAAACTTTTTGAGACAGATTAGCTAAAATTCATTTATTTTTCTGTCTCATTTGTTTTCTCTTACATGAATTTAAAGATAAAAATTTCCCTCTAAGAACAGCTTTCTCTGTATTACATAGATTTTGAAATGTCATGCTTGTGTTAGCATTCAGCTAAACATATGTTTTAACTTCCATGTTTGTTTCATTGGTCAATAGATTATTTTAAAATACATTTCTTAATTTAAAAAAGTGAATATTTTTGTTCTAGCTATCTTTTGTTAAATCTTTGATTTCTATTTTAATTGTATTTTGGTTAAAAGACACACACTTCATGTCAGTCCATTGAAATGTGCTGTTTGCCTCATGATATAGAATTGATAAGTTATTGTAAATGCTCCTTCGCATTCAGTCACTCAGATGTGTCTGACTCTGTGACCCTTTAGACTGTAGACTGCCAAGTTCCTCTGTCCGTGGGATTTACCAGACAAGAATACTGAAATGGGTTACCACTTCCTCCCCTAAGGGATCTTCCCAACCCAGTATTCAAACCCGAGTATCCTGTGTCTCATGCATTGCAGGCAGATAGATTCTTTTTTTTATTATTTATTTTAGTTGGAGGCTATTACTTTACAATATTGTAGTGGTTTTTACCATACATTGATAGATTATTTATCTGCTGCCCTTCAGCGACTGAAAAACCATATATTCTAAAGTTTGTAGTACAGTATTTTATATGTCAATTAGATCAAGTTTTCATTTATATTTTTCAAATATTCATTGAGAACTTGGCTTTTATTGTTTTGTTAAATGACTTTTATTTATCTTACTTTAAGTCTATGTTATTAGCTAAATCTGCATTACTATTTGTATAAAAATTAGAATTATATCTTCTTCAAAAATTAAATCTTTGATCATTTTGAGATGATTCTTTTCCTAGAAATTCTTTTGTTAAAGATCTTGTCTGATATTACAATANTAGTTTAAGTCTATGTTATTAGCGAAATCTGCATTACTATTTGTATAAAAATTAGAATTATATCTTCTTCAAAAATTAAATCTTTGATCATTTTGAGATGATTCTTTTCCTAGAAATTCTTTTGTTAAAGATCTTGTCTGATATTACAATAGCTACACATTTTCTTTTGGCTAGTATTTGCATGATATGTTTGTTTCTATACATTTACTCTCATTCTTTCTATACCCTTATGTTGTAAATGTGTTTCTTATAATAGTATAAAACTTTTTGAGCTGTAGCCTTTGCTAGGTTTTTTAAGGAAGTGACTGGAACAAGGCCAACCTGATTCCACAGGTCTGGACAGGAGCTAGCCTAGACTTTTCTGAAAGGACAGTAATAAGGTGGCAAGTTGACANAGACCACCTGACCTGTCTCTTGAGATATCTGTATGCAGGTCAGGAAGCAACAGTTAGAACTGGACATGGAACAACAGACTGGTTCCAAATAGAAAAAGCAGTACGTCAACGCTGTATATTGTCCCCCTGCTTATTTAACTTCTATGCAGAGTACATCATGAGAAATGCTGGACTGGAAGAAGCACAAGCTGGAATCAAGATTGCTGGGAGAAATATCAATAACCTCAGATATGCAGATGACACCACCCTTATGGCAGAAAGTGAAGAGGAACTAAAGAGCCTCTTGATGAAAGTGAAAGAGGAGAGTGAAAAAATTGGTTTAAGGCTCAACATTCAGAAAACAAAGATCATGGCATCCAGTCCCATCACTTCATGGGAAATAGATGGGGAAACAGTGGAAATAGTGTCAGACTATTTTTCAGGGCTCCAAAATCACTGCAGATGGTGACTGCAGCCATGAAATCAAAAGACGTTTACTCCTTGGAAGAAAAGTTATGACCAACCTAGATAACATATTCAAAAGCAGAGATATTACTTTGCCAACTAAGGTCCATCTAGTCAAGGCTATGGTTTTTCCAGTAGTCATGTATGGATGTGAGAGTTGGACTGTGAAGAAGGCTGAGTGCTGAAGAATCGATGCTTTTGAACTGTGGAGAACTGTTGGAGAAGACTCTTGAGAGTCCCTAGGAATGCAAGGAGATCCAACCAGTCCATTCTGAAGGAGATCGGCTCTGGGATTTCTTTGGAAGGAATGATGCTGAAGCTGAAGCTCCAGTACTTTGGCCACCTCATGTGAAGAGCTGACTCATTGGAAAAGACTCTGATGCTGGGAGGGATTGGGGACAGGAGGAGAAGGGGACGACCGAGGATGAGATGGCTGGATGGCATAACTGATGGAGTCTGAGTGAACTCCAGGATTTGGTGATGGACAGGGAGACCTGGCGTGATTCGATTCATGGGGTCGCAAAGAGTCGGACACGACTGAGCGACTGAACGACTGAACTGAACCGAACTGAGCAACTGAACTGAACTGAAGCCTCAGTTCTCTTAAAAGTAAAATGGAGTGGCAATACGATTTCACGAGGCTGGTCATGAGGTTTATGTGAAACACTGCTTTTTGTTTTCAATATTCATTTATTTGGCTACACTGGGTCTTAGTTGCAGCATGACAACTCTTAGTTGTGGCACCAGTTCTCTGACCATGGATCGAACCAAGGCCCTCTGCATTAGGAGCACAGAGTCTTAGCCACTGGACCACCAGGGAAGACCCTAAAACATTGTTGTAAAATATTGAATATGCAGTGCGATCCCTGGCACCTAGCAAGAGCATCACATAACACCGATATAACTAGTATAACTAACATACCCTTACCCTCCCCTTCTTGTTCGTTCTTTCTTCCACCTCCTTCCTCTTTCCAGCTGCACTCTTCCCCATGGCCCAGCATGATGGGACCAAAAACACCAAAACCAAACTGGTTTTCAAGGACTGTTCCAGAAGCAGAGACGATAGTTGACAGATAGTCCAGCCCAGCAACCATCCCAACATCCCAAGTGTAAATTATCAGGGAGCTTCTCGCAAATAAACAGCAGGCTCATCTTAATTGCTAGTCCCAAATTGTCATGGACCACAAGTCTACATTTCTTTGCTCCATTCTGGTCTTCCTGTATTTTACTCCTACCAAGGACACGTGATACAGTTCATCACTAGCTGGTGCGCTTGTGTTGAGATGCAGATGGTCCTCTGTACCCACGGATATGGGGGCCAAATATGCCATGGCTCTACACCATTTTATTTAAGAGACTTGAGTATCTTCAGATTTTAGTGCCCCGGGGGAGGGGGGGGGGGGGCC
>SJYA01000450.1:69422-188938 GCA_006410615.1 Neotragus moschatus | reverse complement strand
AATTATCAACTATTTTTTTTCTTTTTTTTTGATGGGGTTTTTGTTTTGTTGGGTGTTGGGGCCGGGGGGGGGGGGGGGGGGGGGTCCTGGAACCAATCCCCTGTGGATACCAAGGGAAAATTGTATACTATTTATGTGGTATTTAAGAACACTTGCTGAATATAATTTCTGCATTAAGTAAAATAGCAGATAAAAGACTGAATCAGAGACAGGCTCTTGACTCAAGAAACATGTAATCCAGCAGATGAGATAAGATTTCCTCTGAATAAGTTTGCTCCATCCTTGGGGTTCCTAAGGAAGAAGCCACGTTTATATTTGTAAATGTGATTAAGACAGTGATGTGCTGCTGCTGCTGCTAAGTCCCTTCAGTCATGTCCGACTCTGTGCGACCCCATAGACGGCAGCCCACCAGGCTCCCCGTCCCTGGGATTCTCCAGGCAGGGACACTGGAGTGGGTTGCCATTTCCTTCTCCCATGCATGAAAGTGAAAAGTGAAAGTGAAGTCGCTCAGTCGTGTCCGACTCTTAGCGACCCCATGGACTGCAGCCCACCAGGCTCCTCTGTCCATGGGATTTTCCAGGCAAGAGTACTGGAGTGGGGGGCCATTGCCTTCTCCGAATGATGTGCTAGTAATTGTTTAACGTCAGTATAGGGGGAAGGGGTGTGGGAGGAGCCTGCCTGTATATGTGTGCATGGGTTTGTTAGAAATCCTACTGATTTGAAGGATGCATAGCAAGTAATTTACAAATAAAGATAAAATGAGTAAAACTATTATAATTCCACATACTCAGAGGCTTTGCCAATTTTTCATGAACTCTTACGTCCATCACCATCCTACATTGTGAGTGATGAATGAAGTGTAGTTCCGACATGAGTAGAGGTGGATATTTTCATTTACATTAATGAGTAGGACAGAAGTGGAAAATGAAGACATATGTCAGAACTATATTCGTTCGTGAGTGGTATGAGTGACTTCTCTGCTGAATCAGATAATGATTTTCAAATACGAGAAGAATATTTCTTCAAAGTTTTGTGTTATCACAGTATAACAGCTATAGGCACAACACACTTGTATGTTTAATTATTAACATTTTCTCCAACACCTTAAGTCCAGGTAGTCCATGAAACAATAAACCAAGTGCTGTCTCACAGCATTTGCTGATTCCCATGGTGTAAATACACCTCCCCTGGCCAGTTCCAAGCTGCCAAGATGATGTCACTGAGTGCAGAACTGGGATAAGACACAGCGTAACCTACCACAGTAGAGCATTTCTGCCAAAGAGATCCAACTGATGTAAAAAAAAAAAAAAAAACTCCAGAGCACAGATAATAGTAAAATACTAAAATAATTAGGAATTGAAGAATTTGAGTATTTACTATTTTTGGTTTTAATATATTTATTTTACTATTGGTTTTCCATGAGTTTTCTTCCCGAGTCCTAGTGGGTCCTCCTAGATCTGCACTGTCCTTCAGGCACTACCTTTCAACAAGCATTACCTGAGAGCAAAAGCAAGTTTGTGGTGCTGTGTCCCTTTCCCGGCAGCATCTGCTCACACCTGGCCCTCCCTTGATGCCCCAGGATGTCTCCCAGTGACCCACCCTCAAGGAAGAGGGTCTGCTGCTTCCTTGAAGGCAGCATTTGCCTAGGGCCTCTGGAGGGCTTTGTTCCTGAGCAGCAGTTTGGCCTATATTTTATTCTGGAATGTTTTTCTCTTCCTCTCCTCTCCTTCTCACCTTTTCACTACAAAATTGTATTATGTGCCTGATTGTTTTGGAAAAGAGAGAGCAGCATTAACATAATTGTTTATTTGGGTCTTTCTTCTAAGTGGTCATGTTCTTCTCTTTATCATTGTTAGTCAGTCATATCCGACTCTTGCAACCCCATGAACTGTAGCCCACCAGGCTCCTTCGTCCATGGGATTTCCCAAGCAAGAATACTGGAGTAGATTGCCATTTCCTTCTCCATGTTCTACTCTAAAATACTTCTCTAAAATACTAAAGGTAGACCCAGAAGAGGTGGAGCCCTTAGAAAACCTTTGGGGGGAGGTAGAGCTTAGAGGCAGCCTGCAAAGAGGGGGTGAAGTCTGGGGGAGGGCTGCAGGGAAGCAGTAGAGTCAAGGTCAGCTGCATCACAAACAGATGTCTGGGACAGAGTCCAGGGCCTCCTGACAGCTCCTTGCCAACCCTGCATCACCCCCACTCGAGCACACTCTGCCCCTCAGCCTTTTCCATGCATCACCTGAGTGATTATTGAAAATGTAGATTCCTGGGTCCTGTCTCATACTTCCCACATTTATGAGACTGGGACCCAGGAGTTTTGCTTTTCAACAAGTTTCCCCAGTCATTCCCACACATGTTCAAAATAGACCCTGTGCCTGGAGATAATCTGACTTCTGGTTACTTTGTGATTTGGGAGTAGTTTTTCACATGGCCGGTGAAGATGGCTTTGATTGGTTCAGGCATCTTCAAGATTGGTGAGAAATTAATAGTACAGGATGATGGAGCAATTCTATTTATAGACCAGAACAGCAGATTAAAGTAAGAAATGCTGGCCTAAGTGGCAGGAGAAGGCAATAGTCGATATCCTAACATACAACAATAATGCAGCTGGTTCCATAAAGCACTCCCACCCGGAACTGCCTATTACATCCTTAGTGTCCTATCCTAATGAAGCCCAAAGAATGTAACTTGCATTAACCAGGCAAAGCCTCTTCAATGCTATTCTGCCACATTGCAGGCACATTTATTTTTTTGAAAGAAGAATGGGCCTGTTGCCAAGCCATCAGATGGTAAAAAGAGATATATTTGATGGATAATAGAAAAGGGTCTGCCACAGCCTCACAAAATACATTTCTAATGTAAATGCATCTAGTACGTGCAGTTCATGCCTCGGATGTGCAGACACCTGCACAGAAAAGCAAGTCAGGACTGAGGGAGCTGTGGAGCGGGAGTCGGTGAGTCAGGAGTGTGGCCGGACAGAGGGAGACCATTCTTTTTTAACAATAACAAACAACAACAGAAAACCCGCTCCACAAACATCACTCACTTTTTCTCAACCTGTTCTTGTGATACAGATTGACAGCCCTTTTAATATGAAATAAATCAGGCAGGAGAAGGAGTGTCTTGAAGAACATACAGATTGAGGGCTGACTGACAGAACGCCCTCGAAACACACTCTGTTTGCATTTGCCTTTGTAGCAGCTAACTTGAAAGGATGTCAAGCACTCTGAAAGGCTGTGAGGATGCGTTTTGAACTTGGCAGATGAGTGCGATGTGCTTACTGGGCGCTCCTTAGACGCCAGAGCTCTGCCATGGGCCTGCAGGAACACAAAGCAGGCAGACCCCGAAGGAGGGGCAAGTGTTCTTTTCAATCTCCCTCCCCCATATTGAGGTACAAAGGCATTCGGTCTTGTGTCTGCTTTCATACTTGCTTAGGACCAACCATTTGTCCCAAGCCAGTGTGCTCATATCACACTGAAGCACTAGGGTCCAGTCGCTTCTCACCAAGAAAGCTGCCAGGGAATGAGCCGTGTCACCTTTTCAAGGTGTGAGGCCGGCGGACTTCCATGCAGCCTTCAAGGTGCTGATGTCCCTTTGGTTAGCTTTCTCCTTGGATTTCCTGGACTGTCCAGTGTTCATGGTTATTGTGCAAAGCAATACTGGTGCCCATCAGTCATGAGATACCCAAAGTTGGTTTCAACATATCCCATGGCTCAGAGGAAAGTAGAATATTTCTGCTCTAAGGCAAGAAAGTGCTTGCAGGGTGTGGGGTGAGTTGGGACTAAGCCTGGAGGAAAAATAAGAGAGCAAGACAGGAAGCAGATACAGAGAAAGTAAGCAGTCTCCACGCATCTCCATCCTGTAGGGAGCCCCAAGCACGACCTCCTAAGCACTCTGCCCTCTTCTGTGGGGAGACCCTGCCCAGCCTTCATACACACTGGGTATCAAGTCTGCAGGCTTGCTCAGCTAACCTGGCTCTGTGATCACTCAACAAATAGTGGCTGAGCATCTGTGGAGTGATCGTCACTGTCCTGGATGCTAGAGCTGGAGTAACAACTAATTCAGACAAAACTGCTCTCTTCACAGAGGAAACACAAAATGCGAGAGTGTCCCATCTCACATGGGACGGTAACACCTGCTTAGGGCACCCACCTAATGGGGTTCTGGTGAAGATGACCGCAGAGGAGGCAGTGCATGAGAATTTTCACATGTGCCTGGCATGAGTCAGCACTCGAGATGGGAACAGCTACTATTATTTTCAAAGACCTGGGGTCATTTTCTGGTGGGATGGGAGTCTTGAGACAGTTTTTTGGGGCCATTCTGAGCCAATATGTCTGAGTCCCTATGATGTCAGGCATAAAAAGCATTCTAGTACAATTATAAAGAAATGACTTTCCCAGCAATTAATCAGTGCCATGAGATTGCCAATACATATCATTGCCACTTTATGACACACTGCATCACACGATCAGAATGGAGAGTAGAGAGAGGGCCATTTGTAGCGGACCTGATTCAACTCAAATCAGCTCAATCAACTGAAAATCAGTGAGATTTTGGCTGAATAAAGGTCAAGACCAATTATAGAAAGGCATAATAGAATTAGGGGAGGTTTTTGAAGATTTTAGATCTTATAGTAATTTTTCATAATAGTACCTCTATCATACAGGAAATACATTGTTCATAAAGGTTTTCTAGTCCTTTATTTCAAGATAGTCTGTCTGCATCTTTTAATTATTATTTTTAGGACAGACATAGGAATAGGGTAAAAAAGTACAAAATGGCTAATTTATTTATCTAAAACTGAAGTAGGGTAATAAGACAAAGACTTCTTATCAACTACCAATTATGCTATTAATTTGTAGTATCTGCTCCTCTCCAGTAGCCAGATTGAAGCCAGATACTAGAAAGCTCCAAAGTCTAATTTTAACCATCAGATGTCTCCTCCATCTTTTTCCCCCTCTTTAAAAATTTTTAGAATAATTGCTTTACCATGTTGTGTGACTTTCTGCTGTACAAGGATGTGAATCAGCTATAAATATACATATATCCCATCCCTCTCGCCCCTCCCTCCCACCTACCCCCAGTCCCACCCATCTAGGTCATCACAGAGCACCAAGCTAAGCTCCCCGTGGCTATACAGAAGCTTCCCACGAAGGCAATGGCACCCCACTCCAGTACGCCTGGAAAATCCCATGGACAGAGGAGCCTGGTAGGCTGCAGTCCATGAGGTCGCTAAGAGTCGGACACAACTGAGCGACTTCACTTTCACTTTTCTCTTTCATGCATTGGAGAAGGAAATGGCAACCCACTCCAGTGTTCTTGCCTGGAGAATCCCAGGGACAGGGGAGCCTGGTGGGCTGCCGTCTATGGGGTCGCACAGAGTTGGACATGACTGAAGCGACTTAGCAGCAGCAGGAGCAGTGTATATATGTTAATGCTACTCTCTTAATTTGTTCCACCCTCTCCTTTGCCTACCTGTGCTTTGGAGAATGCAATTGAATCGTAACATTGGCCTAAACAAGTTTTAATTTGGATTATAAATCTACTATTAAAAAATAGTTATTCTATATATTTCAGAGCCAGCATTGTTTATGGACTGCTTGTTGGTTTTATATTATCTGCAGATCTACACCCTTCAAGACTCCTCAAAATGTCAGTAAGCAACAGGAGGAAAAGGCTGCTTCAACCCACCAGTGAGCTTTCACTGGCACTAACTACTACATCTTTTTCTCTCCAGTATCTGAGCCTGTTTTGTGCCTCCTGGCTCATCATCACCAGGATTTTCAATGGCTCCAAAAGAATCATTTGAATTTTGAAACATCTTGGTCACAAAACATTTATAAAAATATTTCACACGTCTATCAGATAAGTATAATACCAGTTTGGAGAGAACAAAAAGCAAAAATGCTTAGTAGACTGTAATTTGAGAGCAGAAATCATATCTTTTATTCTTCATACCCTTCACCATGTCCTGCACTTATGAATTCTCCTATAAATAAGTGCTCTGTAACTGGTAAATTACCAAGAAGTTAAATTGCTTTGTTTAGGCAGAGAGGATTGATTTGGGCTGTGTGAGTTAAGCTGACGAAGTTACAGTTCAGATTCTATGCATAAGGGATAAGTAATAATAGTTCTTGACATCGAAACTTGTATATACTCTACAACAGGTCTTTAATTGGTCAAAAAGAATCAACGGAAGCTTTGCAGTAAGTAAGAGCTTCTTAAAATTTGCACCAGGTATAAAGTTAGAAAGTATGTTTTGTACAACAGGCGTGTGGCTGTAATCAGTTTAGAGAGGGGTTTGCTAGTTGATAAGAAGATATAGGCTTCTGGAAAAATGAAGTCTGAGACAAAACTTAAGTGGTGAGACTTTTCTAGGAGGTGCAATCCTAGGAAGGCAAAGTGAGAGGAAGGGGATGAGACATCCAACCAGGCTCCACACTGAAGTACATGCCCGACTGCTCATTGGAGCAGATGCTTTCCAGGGAAGCCACGTGAATGACTGCATCCTGGGGCAGGGAAAGGCAGGAAGAATAGCCACTGACTCCCACACCACAATCATCAGAGAGTTATTTCACAGAGTATTAACCCTTTGTGAAGAGTAATTTTATGTATCAACTTGGAGGGTATTTTTGTTTCTCATTTGGAAGGGCGGGCATGTAGTTAGTGGGATCTTAGTTGCCCAACAAGAGATTGAACCCCAGCCCTTGGCAGTGAGAGCACTGACTCCTAACCACTGGACCTCCAGAGAATCCCCAACTTGGAGGGTGTTCTTGGCTACAACTAACATCTAAATCAGTAACAGCCTGCTGGCCTTCAGACCGGAACAGCACCGTTAGCTCTCCTGGGTCTTGAGCTTGTCTTGGGTCAGCCCAAGCTAGAGGTTTTGGACTTGCCAGCCTCCATTATCAGATAAGCCAATTTGTTTATCACACACACATACCCATATACATTTGATTGTTTCTCTTGAATGCCCTGATGAACATCCCTGTATTACCAAGCTGCAAAGATGCAGAATGGGATTCCAAATAGTATCATGCGTCAGTGTCAACAACGCAGCTCATGGACAGGCATGAGGCAGGCACTGCTGGCTATCTCCATAAAAGA
This sequence comes from Neotragus moschatus, assembly GCA_006410615.1. Lineage (NCBI taxonomy): Eukaryota > Metazoa > Chordata > Mammalia > Artiodactyla > Bovidae > Neotragus > Neotragus moschatus. The sequence continues at coordinate 181,831 of SJYA01000450.1, read as the reverse complement.
TGGTCACTGTGGGTCTTGCCTGGTGGTCTAGTGATTGAGAGTCTGGCTGGCAATGCAGCAGACATGGGTTGGACCCCTGGTCCAGGAAGATCCAACATACCACAGAACAAATACACCCGTGCACCGCAACTACTGAGCCATATGGCCCAACTACTGAAGCCCATGCTCCTAAGAGTTCGTGCTCCACAACGAGAGTAGCCCTTGCTCGCTGTCACTAGAGAAAGCCCCCACACAGTGATGAAGACCCAGAACAGCCAAAAAATAAATTATTCAGTCTTCTCTTAAAAAAAAGAGACAGTCACTGTGGCAACCTGGGGAAAACAAGTGGCCAAGGGCTGGGAGATATTTCAGGCAAAAGGATGTGAGGTGATGCCTAAGAATAGTGAAATAAGGTGGAAATATCAAGACCAGATTCTGACTCTTAAAAGATATGTTTACAAACCTTCTTAGAGTGGTCTTATGGGTAAGGTGAGGAAATGTGTACTCATTTGACAGTAGGGTAAATTTTCAAATAACAAGACAACTTAAAGAGTACGTGTGTGTATGCTCAGTCACTCAGTCGCGTCAGACTCTGCGACATCGTGGACTGTAGCCGGCCAGGTTCTTCTGTCCATGGGATTCTCCAGGCAAGAATACTGAAGTGGGTTGCCATTTCCTACTCCAGGGGATCTTCTTGAGCCAAGAATGGAACCCATGTCTCTTGCGTCTCTTGCATTGGCAGGCAGCTTCTTTACAACTGCGCCACCTGGGAAGATTACTCAAAGAGTACCATGGTTTAATGCCACTCAGGTGTATGACTTTGAGATAGTTGTTTAACCTCTTTAGTTCTTGTTTTATTGGTTTTTAAAACAAGAGATTAGATTGATGATGTCTAAGCCTTCTTTCAGCTCTAAAATTTCTCTTTTCCTCTGTGATTTGGAGAAAGATATACAACTTTAAAAATTACACAAATATGATGCATTAAATATCAGAAGCGGAATTCTAAAATATTCCATTAATAGAAATAAAGGATCAAAACCAATATTATGAAACAATGTAACTAAATGTCAAGTCCAACATTTGGGTCCAAGGGATCTTTTTCCCAAATGTGGATTAGGGGAGATTTGGCTTGAAAGTTATTTGCATTAGACAACAATAATAGCCAACCCTGGGATTTGCATGGACCCCAAAGTCTAATGAATCAACTGCTAAATAAGCAGGTACTTATTGGGCTCCCTTTATTGAAAGAGAGGTTGGCTAATATGGATCAGAGGGACTCTGATGATCCGTTCAAAGATTCCATGCTTCATTCATACTTGTCTCTTCCCTTTAGCCTTTGTCTCAGTACAAGCAGAGGGTGGCATAGGGCACAGTCACCACAAGGTCAAGTGCTCCTCTAGGATTTCAGTGGGATGACTGAATAGTACAAGGTCATTCAGAGAGCCTCCCAGCTTTTCCTTCTCTTCACCCTCAAAGGGCAATTGTTCTGGATTGTGGCTCCCCTGCCTGGTATATAAAGTCACCTAAACACAAAACTCATAGCCAGAAGGCAGCTTCGGGAATCCTCACTCAGCCCTTCAAGAGTTATAGGCATTAAAAGGCGGTCCCCGGGAGTGCTCCGCCACTCTGCTGACTGGTACCAAATCTATCTTAAAGTTGGAAATATGATCCAGGTGGGGGCGGGCTGTGATTTAATGCCATCCAAGTACTATAGGGCACACTTCTTAAAGCAACCATTGTAAATTATTTGTGGCTAATTCTGCTGGTGGATGGAGGGCATGGTATGTTCTCAAGTACAAGAGCCCAGCTTGTATCTAATAATTGTTATATCTTCTCTGAAATTTACTGCCGATGTCTCAGTTTTAACAATTTAAATAACAAGCTTAACCAAGTGGAACGAGGCTCAGGCAGGCTGGCGCTCTTGATGAAAGCAGGACAACTCTTATGTCTGAGTACATTTTTACTTTGACATGAGCGGTGACACACAAAGATGAAATCTGGTTAAAGCGGCAGCCTTCTCAACACCGTGACAGCTTCTTAGGCTAAGCAAAATAATTTCAAGAGAGTGAACACATATACTTGTTAACTTTACTCGGGAAGACTGATGAGGGACAATGCTTATGAATATGATAATAAGAGGTGGGTGCTGGAATGGTAAGCTGAAGGGGCTGGGTAATTGGCATGCTGCTTTCTTCGTTTTTAATGAACTGCTCTGTAGCCTTAATCTTTGGGTGCATCAGTTAGTTTAGAAACCAGGTAGATCTCCTCCATGCATCACTGATGAGTGCACATTTTTATTTTACCTGCTGTTGAACCGCTGTTGATACTATGCGTGGTCAGAGACGATCTCCTGTAGATTACACTCTTATTTCCCTTTGGATACTCTTTACTCCATCTCCTGCAAAATCCCTCAAATTTCAAGCGACGTTTCATGTCCAAAGTTACATATCACATGCACATTGAGGCTTATTTTGAATACTGTGCCCTTGGCGGTCACAACCCAAGGCCATGCTGAGAAGTTGCACCATGACTAGTAGCATTCCTCCCAAATGGCAGGGTTTTATAAAAGAGTGAAGAAACTAGCCTGTGAGCTGAAGACCTTGGAAAAGTTACTTACCCTTTCTGGATCATTGTTTCCTCTTCAATAAAGAAAAAAAAAATCACAAAACCAGTTTCTTTCTAGCTTCACTGTCCCATGATCTTATGTTCCTATTCTCAGAGCAATTAAAACTAATTCAAATTCATTTGCATTATTTTAAACTAAATTTCAAAAAGGCTTAATAGGGTACTACTACTTTATCAAACAGTGTAGCAGTCTTTTTAAAAAGTTAAACGTACTCCCACCATATGACCCAGTCAATGCACTTCTAGGTATTTACCTAAGAGAAATGAGACCTGAGGTCTGCATAGTCTTGGGCACAAATGCTCCCCATATTTCTATCTGTAATATAGGCAAAGCCCATTTTATTGTGCTTTGCTTTATTGCACTATGCAGATATTACGTCTTTTACAAACTGAAGGCTTGTGAAAATGCTGCATCAAACAAGTCTATTAGTGCCACTTTCCCAGCAGCATTTGCTGACTCTGTGTGTCCGTGTCTCACATTTTGGTAATTCTTACAATATTTCAAACTTTTTCATTATTATTGTATTTGTTATAGTGATCTGTGACTTCCAGGTGGTGCTAGTGGTAAAGAACCCACCTGCGGGTTCAGTCCCTGGGTTGGGAAGATCACTTGGAGCAGGGCACGGCAACCCACTCCAGGATTCTTGCTTGGAGAATCCCATGGACAGAGGAGCTTGGCAGGCTACAGTCCATAGAGTCACAAAGAGTTAGACACAACTGAAGCACCTTAGCATGCATAGTGATCTCTGATGTTACTGTTCTAAAAAGATTCATGATTTGCTGAAGTCTCAGATGATAGCACTTTTTAGCAATAAAGTTTGGGGGTTTTGTTGGTTTTTTGTTTTTTTTATCATGCAGGACCTTTGTTCCCTGACCAGGGACCGTGCCCCCTGCGTTGGAAGTGCAGTACTGACCACAGAACCACAAGGGAAGACCCAGTGATAAGGTATTTTTTAATTAAGATATGCACATTGTTTTCTTAAGACAGTATTTTAAGTGCTATATTTTAAGACAATAATATTATTGCACATTTAATAGACTCTGGAAAAGAGTAAACATAATTTTTATATGCATTGAGAGGCAAACAAAATTTCTTTGACTTGCTTTATCCCGATATTCACTTTATTGCAGTGATCTGGAACTGAACTGCAGTATCTCCAGGGTATGTCTGTGGCTGCAAACTGGAAACAACCCAAATACCCAACCACAGGTGAATGGATAAATAAATCATGCTCTATCCGTAGGATGGGATACTACTCAGCAATAAGAAAGAATGAACTGTTGATAGACTCAGTGGCATAGATGAATCTCAAAGTAAGTTTGTTGAACACAAAGTATACATACAGTATAATTCTATTTATATAAAACTCTATAAAATCCAAGCTATAGTGATAAAGATCAGATCAGTTTCCTGGGGAAAGGGTGAGGAGGGCCTGAGGGAGGGCTTACAAAGGGGACAGAAACTTTTGAGCTGATGGATACAGTCACTACCATGAATTGTGATGATGGTTCCATGGGTGTGTAGAGATGTGTCAAATTTTTCAAAATGAACACCTTAAGTATATACAGTTTACTGTGTGCCAGTTATATCTTAATAAAGCTGTTTTTAAACACAAAACATCTAAAAAATGTTATGCCTGTATCTTAATTCCAATTCTAAGATTTTTATCAAAAAGAATCAGAAGTGTGTGCTAAGATATAAAGTCTCCAGCCATTCACTGTAGCACTATTCATATACATACATGGAAACAGCCTAAATGTCTAAAAGAAGATAATTGATCAGGTAAAGTATGGCATATCTCTGTGTTGGAATGTGATACAGCCATTAAAAATCATGCCGCAGACAAAATATTTATCATCATGAAAAAACGTTTATACTCTATTTCTATGGGGGGGGGGAAGCAAAGCACAAAACAACATGTATAGTGTCATGGTGCTATGTTTTGTAAAAGTCTATGGTGGAGTTTGATAAATAATCACACTTCTCTCTTTCTCTCAGAGTTAGAAACCAATTGAGAAATGGATAGAGTCAAAGAACAAAATATCAGTTTTGCTACAAAAAATTCTGATTGGGAAAATGTAGCTTAGAGCTAAGGTGAAGTGGGCTGTCTACTCTTTTCCTCTGTGAACTCTCCTAATCCACTCAGAACTAAGTCCCTCCTGCAAGGAAGGGGAAGCCCTGTAAGCTTATCCCTGGGAAGAGCTTCTCAATCCCAGGCCACAGGTGGTGAGCATCCAAGCCCTGCCTATTAGACACCATACTATCCCCCAAACAGGGTGACAACCCTCTCCACGTATTTCTCAATGCTCACCAACCAATGGAGCTGCTTGGCTAAAAGCCATTAGAGATGTTGAGGATAAGTTGATATGAAATCCTTGAATCTCAGAGCGGAAGGGGAATGCTTAAATAATTTCCCTAATCTCTTCCCTATTTCAATAATTCATCTCCCCATGAGGACAGGGGAGTAAGTGGGGCAGCAGAGGGAAAGGTGGAAGTACTCTGCCTAATGTTTCTTTAGGGATGGAAGTCCCAATGTAATTTTCCCTTACACTCTACATGTCTCTAGAATGGTAAAGAAAACCACCTGGAAGGACATGTACCATGCTGCCGTAACAGCCACATTGTTTGGCTGGGTAGTGGGACTGCGAGAAACAGGAAGAATTATAGGTGATTATTTTTCTTTGGCTCTTTGTATTTTTGGTCTTCCAAGTTTTCTGAATACAAGACTTTTGCTACTGGGGCAGGGAAAACAAGAGAAGACTCCTCAAAAAAAAAAAAAAAAAAAAAAAACTAAAAGGGAAGACAACTCCTGAACTTTGCAGAGCTGCAGTGCTGGGTAGACATTTGACCTGAGACCCCCTCCCTGCTTCATTCTTCCTGGGTCATTGTCATATATTATGTGGAAATGCCATTTGGGGACACAATGCCTAACATCTGTAACAGCATTGCCCTGGAATTGTCCAAAGTGCTCTTAAACAGGATTAGAGTCTACTTTTACCTCTCCTTAGCTAATGAAGAAGGTGGCATGAAATGACTTTTCCAGAACAGCCTCCACTTAGCATCCCTGTGGGATCGACATTCAAGCATGCCCTAGATCAATCTTCTCAAACTGACTAAACCAACACCTCAGAGGTTACAATCTATTATAAAACCAAAGTCACAAAAAATCTGTAGATATTCAGAGTTCAAGTTGGCAACATCAAAAAATATAATGTAATGTCACAGTGCTGTCCATAATACATTGACATGATTTGTCTTAAGATATTGATTTATGACTTGAGCGCAGGCGGCTGCGGAGCCGGCTCACTTGAGCGCAGCCAAGAGGAGCCACCCCGCGTCCAAGAGACAGCGGCAGAGAGTCCCGGGCTGTGACGGCGCAGGAACGGCTGAGAGGAGACACCCCACTTCCGAGGTCAGGGGCAGCGGACGAGAGTGTCAGGCTGCAGCGGCGCGGGAACAGCTGAGAGGAGCCACCCCACTTCNGATTGAGCAACTGAGAGACTGAACTGAACTGAACTGAACCCTGCCAATACAGGAGACTTAAGAGATGCAGGTATGACCCCTGGGTCAGGAAGATTCTTGAGGAGGGCATGGCAACTCACTCCAGTATTCTTGCCTGGAGAATCCCATGGACAGAGAAGCCCAGTGGGCTACAGCGCATAGGGTTGCAAAGTGTTGGACATGACTGAAATGACTTAGCATGGCATACCTCAGTAAAGCTGAAAGGGGAAACTAAAAACCACACACACATACACAGATGAAAAGCATGAAAAAAAACATGTATTACATCAAGAAAGTCAGGTGTCTGGCCAGTAGACCAGTAGGCTGGAACATAGCAGAGGTATATGCAAAGGGTAGGCAGGATGAAACTTGTATGCTGGTCAAGAAGCNAACTAAAAACCACACACACATACACAGATGAAAAGCATGAAAAAAAACATGTATTACATCAAGAAAGTCAGGTGTCTGGCCAGTAGACCAGTTGGCTGGAACATAGCAGAGGTATATGCAAAGGGTAGGCAGGATGAAACTTGTATGCTGGTCAAGAAGCAACAGTTAGAATGGAACATGGAACAATGGACTGGTTCCAAATTGGGAAAGGAGTACATCAAGGCTGTATATTGTCATCCTGCTTATTTAACTTATATGCAGAGTACATCATGTGAGATCCTGGGCTGGATGAAGCACAGCTGGAATCAAGTTTGCTGTGAGAAATATCAATCACCTCAGATATGCAGATGACACCACCCTTATGGCAGAAAGTGAAGAGGAATTAAAGAGCCTCTTAATGGAAGTGAAAGAAGAGAGTGAAAAAAGCTGGCTTAAAACTCAACATTCAAAAAACTAAGATCATGGCATCTGGTCCCATCACTTCATGCAAGTAGATGGGGAAACAATGGAAACAGTGAGAGACTTTATTTTCTTGGGCTCCAAATCACTGCAGATGGTGACTGCAGTCATGAAATTAAAAGACTCTTGCTCCTTGGAAGAAAAGCTCTGACCAACCTAGACAATGTATTAAAAAGCAAGAGACATCACTTTGCTGAGAAAGGTCTGTATAGTCAAAGTTACAGTTTTTCCAGTAGTCATGTATGGATGTAAGAGTTGGACCACAAAGAAAGCTGAGCACTGAAGAACTGATGCTTTTGAACTGTGGTGTTGGAGAAGACTCTTGAGAGTCCCTTGAACTGCAAGGAGATCAAACCAGTCAATCCTGAAGGACATCAACCCTGAATATTCATTGGAAGGACTGATGCCGAAGCTGAAGCTCCAATACTTTGACCACCTGATGTGAAAAGCCAACTCATTAGAAAAGATCCTGATGCTGGGAAAGATTGAAGGCAGGAGGAGAAGGGGATGACAGAGGACAAGATGGTTGGATGGCATTACTGACTCAATGGACATGAGTTTGAGCATGCTCTGGGAGATGGTAAAGGACAGGGAAATCTGGAGTGCTGCAGTTCCTGGGGTCGCACAGAGTTGGACAGGACTGAGCAACTGAACAACAACAAAGGCAGGATGAGGTTCTGAATATAAGCAGGATATGAACTATGGAGCACATTGCCAATAGAAGCCAGGAAGGAGGTAAGGTTGAAAGCTCTTAAATGGTCAGAACTAAAGCATATGAGTTAGCGCATGAGAACACCTCACCACAGTGACTGTCATGGGGCAAATGCTCCATGTGAGCCAAAGTCATCAGTAGTTACTCATTGGGAGCGTGTAGGATGAACCTGACATCTCCAGCCTTCTCATACCCAGCATATAGAACATCCCTTACTCTCCTTCCAAAACTCCTCCTGCTCCAGTCTCAACACAGAAAGTGATGCCACCATTGTGTAGTAATTGTTCAGCCAGCAACCCCTGTCTCATCACTCTCCAGAACCAACCACCTCTGCCCCGTTTCTTCTTCCAAAATTATTTTCCACCACTTTGCTTTTCTTCATCTGTAATATCAACCTGCATTTCTCACCTCGACTTCTGTAATGGTTTCCTATCCAGATTTCCATTTCTGGTCCCTACTCCACAATAATTTTAAACTCAGGATGGTCTTTTACAAATATAGACTAGATAGTCTTTTTCTCCCTAAACGATCTTAGTGACTTCCCCCTTATTCAGGTCTTCTCTTCCATGGCCAACGGGACCCTGCCTTCCTATCTCTTCATTCTCATCACATTCCACTTCCCCTTTGCTGGCCAGTGCTCTAGATATGATGCTCTCCCCTCTGCTGGAAATGTCAGCCTGCCCACTATCCCCTTCCCCTGTTGTCTCACTCTTCCCCATTCTTAAGAAGCAGCTTCAACATCACCCTCTTAAAGGCTCCACATGAGCATCTAATCTAAAGCTCATTTTCTTCCTGCCCATACTCTCCTTTATGGGTTACTTTGTCCATCACCCTTCCTTAGCCTTTACAGAAAATAGCTATGTTTGAAATTCTACTCATACGTTTGTATTTTCTTGCTTAATGCTGATACTGATGCTCTCAGGTGCAGATATTATAAAGTCAACTCAAATGGTCTTATACAAAGGACCCAGAAGGAGGGTGGGATTCAGATTAGATCACATCTTCCCTTATGTTGGAGGAACGTCTTATGTTGGATTGCCTTAGGTCTAAGCTTATGACTCAATAAGTAGGACGAATTTGTAATGATTGCAGTTGGATTAGCAGAAGATCCAACCCACTGATTTAGGTCACTTCCTGCAGTCACATTCAATACTTCACAATAGTGAGAGTGGGAGCAAGCCCCATTACCCACTGACATCTCTATGTTCATTGGGAAAGCGGATTGTTCTGTTTAATCCCTTCCTACTCCTAGGGCAATAGAGATGTGCGGTAGGAGTTCAACGAATACTTGTTGAATGAATGAAAAATTGGAGAAGAGAGTCTAGGGAGCCAGGTTAGAGGCCAATGATTCAGAGGAGATATACAGATAGCTATAATAATATATACAGTAATAATATATGTAATCAGTCACAAAAAAAGGGAAAATAATGAAGGTGAATGATATTATTTTGCTCAAAGACTCTGGATTTGGAGACTGACTAGATGTGAAATGAGAGGGAGATGAGGACATCCAAGAGGTTCTGAACCTGGGATCAGAGCCCCAGGCCTCCTTGCTCTCACTTCAATGCTGTACCTTCTCGAGCAAGTAATGAAAAGGGGGCTGAGGACAGAACATTCTCAAATAGGGTAGCTACTGCCCACAAAGGGGTGAAAACAGAGTCTTGGTAGAGCAAAAGGAATCAGATATTACAATGGCTTGCAGCCCTCCAAAGCTATGACAGATCTCTCTCTGTGGTATTTCATTTCTCTTGTTAGGGTGAATTTTAATTAAATAAAAATTTCTTTTTAGGAGAGTTGCAATAATGATTTTTTTTGAAGTTATGTTTGGCTTCTCTGGTGGTCCACTGACTAAGACTCCGTGCTCCCAATGCAGGGGCCTGGGTTTGATCCCTGGTCAGGGAACTAGATCCCACATGCCACAAAGAAGAGCTTGCATGTTACAATTAAAAGTTTCACAGGCTGCAACCAAAAAAAAAAAAATTTCTGCATGCTACAGTGAAGATTCTGTATGCCACAATTAAGACTTGACACAGCCAAATAAATAAATAAATATTTTTTAAAAAGAAATACCTAAATGCTGAAGAGCTTCGATCAACACAGTCATTAAAAAAAAAAAAAAAGGTTAACAAACACTGAATTAAGGGAAGAAGAAGCCTTAATTTGTAATTTAGGACTGAACAGAGAGGTTGGAGGAAAACCAGAATAATCTCACGTGTCTATATATCTACATATATTGATACACACACACATTGGCTATTAAGCAGATCATCTTACATAGTTATAAGTAACAGCCACAGAGATATGTTTTTCAACTATTTTACTGAAAGATTAGAAAAAAATTCTGAATATAGCATTGATTTCAGGCAGGAATATTACCACTCCTCTGCTCCCAGAGGACAAAGATGACCCTAGGCTGTTCTGTTTGATTTTTCTAGCACAAATGTATTCTAAAAGGTGTAATCATTACAGCAGGCCATCGCCACAGAGAAACGAGCTTAAGTGATCTTCCAGGACTTCCCACACACTAGTCACTCTAACAGGCAAAGTAAACCTGTCAGAGTAAACTGCACAAAGTCTTTCAAATGAAAATATTAATAAGGTTTAGTTGAACATCCAAATTCCATCAAGAAGTCGAGGGAGAAAAACTGCCACACATTCCCCAAAGTAAATGTATCCAAAAAGCAGATGAACGTCTGCCACAAGAATGTGTATGAGTCTGAACAGTGTTTCGTTGGGACCACAAATACGAAACTCCTTGTCTAGCTGTGTAAAGTAACCTTAGCTCTTGGTACTTCTCTGCACTGATAAGCAAGGTTGACCACAGATGGTAAGAGGCCTTTGTGAATGAGAGGGATTGATGGGATCCCGCCCCCCATTTCCCGGATGTCAGGAGAGACTTGTTTAACAAGCAACATAACAACCCACAGAATGGGAGAAAATATTTGCAAATTTAGCAGCTGAGAAGGGATTAATATCCAAAATATACAAATAGTTCAGGAAGCTCAGTGTCAAAAAGACAAACACAATCAAAAAATGGGTGGAAGAGCTAAATACACATTTCTCCAAAGAAGACATACAGATGGCCAAGAGGCACATGAAAAAATGCTTGACATCACTCTTTATTAGAGAAATTAAAATCAAAACTGCAGTGAGGACTTCCCTGGTGATGCAGTGGATAAGAATCCACCTGCCAGTGCAAGTTTGATTTTTGGTCTGGGAAGATCTACATGCCATGCAGCAACGAAATCCATGAGCCACAACTACTGAGCCTGAGTGCTGCTATGGCTGAAGCCTGTGCTCCGAGTCTGTGCTCGGCAGCAAGCCACCACGGGAAGCTTGGGCACCACAACTGGAGAAAGCCCGTGTGCAGCCATGAGGACCCAGCACGGCCCAAAACACAAAAACTAAACCACCACGACAATGAGGTTATCACCTCATACAGGTCACCATGGCTACCACCAAAAAATCTACAAACAATAAGTGCTGGAGAGGGTATGGAGAAAATGGAGCCCTCCTACACTGCTGGTGGGAATGTAAAGCGGTATGCCACTGTGGAGAACAGTATGGAGGTTCCTTAACAAAGTAAAAATAGAGCAACATATGATCCAGCAATCCCACTCCTGGGCATATATATGGATAAAATCATAATTCAAAAAGATATAATATACCTTAATGTTCATTACAGCACTATTTACAATAGCCAGGACATGAAAGCAATACAACATCCATTGATGGGGAACGGATAAAGACGTGGTACATATACCCAGTGGAATGTTACTCAGCCATAAAAAGAATGTGATAATGCCATTTACAGCAACATGGATGGGCTTAGAGAGTGTCATACTGAGTGAAGTAAGACAGAGAGAGATGAATGTATGATATTGCTTATATGTGGAACCTATGAAAAAAAATGGTACATATGAACCTATTTACAGAATAGAATCACAGAAGTAGAAAACAAAGTTATGGTTACCAAGGGGGAAAGTGAGGAGGAGGGCTAAGCTGGGAGACTGGGATTGATACATACACACTCTCTATATAAACTAATAAGAACCTACCGTATAGCACAGGGAACTCTACTCAGTACCCTGTAATGGCCTATATGGGAATAGAATCAAGAACGTGGGTGTGTGTCTGTATCTGACTCACTTTGCTGTATAACAGAAACACAAAAAAAACCAAAGCAAGACAGACAAAAGTTTCCTTTTAAATAACAACGAAAATGCAAACAAGAACTATTTAAACATTACATGCAATACTTGAGAAGATAAAAGGTAACTTAGAAAATCAACACTTCAGCCCAAACCTCACAAACCTGTATGTCATATATTCCAGGAACTGCAAATCTCAATTGTGTTCTTATTCAAGAATAAGCATGCAATTACTTTCCCCAAAAGTTCATGATGGGGAGAGAGTCTTATCACAAAAGACTCACAATACATTTTTCTGTCTTTGAGTAGGCTGTTCATATCTTACTTATTTTTTAAGCTCTAAGTTTTGTGATTGTTTTCTTGAAGACAACCAAGTTCCCCTTAAGGTTCTCAACTTGAGAAAAGACCCCAGTGTTCCACAGAGAGGTTTAATATCCTGGGAAGACAGGACAGTCATTCATTCCCCAGAAATGTGAGAGGAGCCATCCGTTTATTATTAATGCCACAAATTTAGATGCTTAGAAAGGGGGAGCTAAGTTCCACATATTTTATTTGCTTTTGATTTAACCCATTAGAGTCTTAAATTTCTTTGCATATTCAAGATGGTTAGGAAGGCTCTGAAGTTGACTGTGGCACTGAAAGGAGGCCTCCTTTCAGTTTGGCAACTGATCTGCTAGGTTAAAGTGAATGTAATTTGCCCTTAGGCATGAGCAGTGGTCCATTAAGAAATCACTATAGCCACTAAAACTGTCCATTCATACAGTTTATTTCACTAGGCTGCAAATTTATACACAGTATGAAGAGGTTTCCTGATAGCACACATATAGTTTACTTTCTGTGCTGCTGAAAAACCAATTTTTTTTTTTACATTATATCGTAATACCCTATCATTAAAACATTATTCAGTAAATTTTTTTCCAACTACATATAAACGGAGATTTACCACACACACACGGTGCAAGAATGTCTTTATAACATATCTGGATCACAAAATGTGAATCTAAAATACATCACTGTAATTAGAACACTACTTTAAAATTACAATGCCCCATGTTGTATCAGCCAGATTTGATGAACCCCTGTGTACATCACAAAGCAGTTGTGGACATCCACAAACATAGGTGGACATCTTCTTGGGTAACTGGCAGCAGCTTTTAACTATGATTTCAAAAGAAATCTTTGTTTAAGAATGAAAATTCTGAATCTGAAAAACTTCTTTTATGTGTTCAATATTCTCAGAATCAAAATGGGACATTTAAGAATTTATAGTCTTTAAAACAAGGAGAATAAATCCAACCCTCCTTTAGCTGAAAGGCTGGCATTGTAATATTAGGTTTCGTAGAAACCTAAGGAAGGAACTGTATGGGAAGTAGAAATGAGTTAAAAAGAAACATAAAATTTTTCTGAAAGCTTCCTGGACTGCCCCTCCCCACCTCTGTTGAACAGAGAAAGAATACTGCTTTGCAAATCAAGATGTATTTCCATGACATGATGTTCTAAAGAAAATGTATGTAAACAAGTCAGAGAGAAAGATTTCTTCATTTTCCCATGTTTTTTTTTTTTTTTTTTTTTTTTTTGTGGAGTGAGGCAGTGGGATGGTATCCGTTAAATAAGAACTAGAGCTTCTTAATCAAAAAACCACTTTAATACACACAAAACAGCTAGGGATAATTGATGACAATTTCTCGTGTTTCCTTTTCTTTCTCCCAAAGTTTGAGAATGTTTTGAAAGTTCAATAAATAGTAGAAAAATAATCCTTTACTTAGAAATTTTGAGATGCATCATTTAGAGCTTAGGATGAGTTCCGTACAGCAAGTGTGGCATCTAGGTACCGCTAAGAAACCAGGTGAAATCTTCAAAGACACACTGCTCTGCCTCTGCAGACATTCTCAGTCTCCCGAGGAGCAGACCTCTCTTTTCTTCCAGTTAAGGAGAGCAGAATGTCTCTGGCTCCTCGGAACATTCCTCTGGCTCAGCTTAACCAAGGTTCCCAATGTTTCATTTATAGGTTCCGGCTCTGTTTAGAGGTTTGCGTCTGTTCATTCCGTTGGTGTTATGGCAGGTTCATTAATCAGACTTCTTTCCCCTCCATTTCACAACCAGCCTCGCGTCTTGTTGCGGCTGTTTCACTTGTTAGGAAACATGTTAACAGGCAGGAAGATGAGTTCAGTGACTCCGGACAAAGCACAGACACAAGTGGATTTGACGCTGGCTCTCCTTCCCTCCAGAACATTCTGCAGCTCCCAGATCCCGCCTCCGGATGGAGGCGAGAGGGCTAGCACTCCGCGTCGACAGTGTGTACCGTCACGGCCGCCTGCAGGTGGTGGCTGTGATGCAGCGTCGGGTGGTGCAGGCGGTACTGGTGGAACTTGTGGCTCAGGAGGGCGGCGGTCTGGGGCGGGGTGTCCAGCTCCAAGTCCTCGTCGTGGTTCCCCACGTCCACCCCGGCCGACAAGGGGTCACTGGTGCCCGGCGGGTTTTCACTGTCTTCCTGTGGGCTCATGGTGCTGTAGCCTAGAAAATGAACATAACACACAGGCAGCTGAGAATTTCCAGAGGCAGGGAGGAGCTGTCACGGCAGATTTCTGTGGGCGCAGGGAGGCGCGCCTACGTTTGGACTAGTATGTGCCAATGTTTGCAGGCTGCCAGCAGACCTCGAAGTGACTTACTTTTAAAGAGATCTTTCCTTAGCTGTTGTCTTAAAGCAATTACACAATAAGTACATAATCATTTAAAACAGTATAAACAAGAACCCTTTCCCCAAATCCCCTAAAACCAACAAAACAAAACTGAAAATCATCCCAATTTTTTCTGATCCACAGATCCCTACAATTGACATTTGGGGAAACCACCTTCTACACTTTTCCCCGAGATAAGACTATTTTTTATCTTAGAGAGAGAGAGAGAAAAAAAGGCAGCTTCAAAATGCCTGAATGTGATACCATAGTAAGAACAAGGACAGCTGTCACCATGACAGCCCTGGTGTCATGTAATTTCTACACACCAACAAGGCATGTATTTTAAAATCCATTTTACAGGTGAAGGAAATGACAATCAGAGAGGTTAATGAACTTGCCTGAGTTTCAGTCCCTAACAAAACACTAACTCCACAGACACCCACAGCAACTAGCAAAGGAATCAGATATTCTTTGTGTAAGCTGGTTCACTGTATTTAAAGATTAATTTCTCTTGGTATTCTAAGTAATACATGTTTCAAAAGAAATTGCCCTTGCTGATCAAAGGATTCCATTCCAAGAACCTTGGCATGTTTTTAAATATTAAAAAAAAAAAAAAAAACCCTTCAAGAATTTTGAGAAGTGACAGCTCGTTAATATTTCCGCTGCATATACAGTTAGCATCAATCAACACTCACCCGTGGGTAGTGCTAGTCACATCCGTGGCTGCAAAATTGACGGGCTTTCACACAGCCAAGCAGGAATAGTTTGTGGTTGAAAATGTTATGCTTCATGTGAAAATGAGAAAGGCAATTCTCAGTTCTCAATGAAATGTTCAAATGACAGAATTCTTTCAGTCCAACCAACAAATATTTACTGGGCATCTACCTTGTATAAGACACTGTGCTGGGCACTGTAGGAGACCTGGAGATGAAAACTGATCCCTGTACAAGGAGTTCATTTGCTAGTGCTTGAGAAATAAAACAAGTACGAGCATAGCTCAATCCAATTATTCATGTATCAAAGACCCTCAGGAGGCTGAAAGCAAAGACTGTGAAACAGGAATAAGAGATGTCTGTTTTCCTTAAGGATTTCACCACCGTGTAAGAGATGGGTATGTACAAAGTTAGGCTTACTCTACTGAAGATCATGTTAAATGTTCTAATGGAGGTTTAATTGAAACCCAGCATGTGCTCAGTTATGTCTGATTCTTTTGGGACCCCACAGACTGTAGCCCACCCACCTCCTCTGTCCATGGGATTCTCTAGGCAAGAATACTGGAGTGGGTTGCCATTCTCTCGTCCAGGGGAGCTTTCAGATCCAGGGATTGAATCTGCATCTCTTGCACTGCAGGCAGATTCTTAACCACTGAGCCACCAGGGAAGCCCATTGAACAAGGAATAGCTAACTCTGGTTGGGGGACTGGGAAAGTTTCAGAGGAGAACTCGTAGTTTAGTTGGGCTGTAATGGATGAGTAGGAGTTTGGTGAAGTGGAATAGGAACACAGGAACAGAAGGGCATGGCCAAGAGGACACAGGGCCATTCCTGTGTCCCATCATAGCCTATACCAGGCGGCTATGATGAGTGCTAGCAGGTAGCTACAGGAGGGACTTAAGTTTACAAGGTTTTGAGCAGACCAGAAAAACAGCATGGTCATTTTTATATTTTAAAAGCAGAGTTATGGTGGAAATTTGGAGGTTGACTAGAAAGGAGAGAGGGAGGCAGTTAAGAGGTTATTGCCACAGCCTGGGTAGAGATGTTGAATTAGAAGTATGGGATTGGACAGACATCTCTGGGGTGGAAAAATAATAGAAGTTCACCAGAAAGTTGATGTGGGGGACTTGGGTGTGGCGGGACAGCAACCTACTGTCAGGATGATGGGAGAGGGAGACTTCAAGACCCCGAGTCTTGGGGAAATAAATGAATGTTCTTTTTGCATATCTTGGTTTTCAGCATCTGTGAATAACATATGTAGAGATACCCAGCCAGAAAAACAAGTCAGGGCAGGAGTTTGTTACCGTGTGCCTATGATTACTGAGTGCTCTCTTGGTGCCTGATGCCAGGCTAGGGGCTCCACAGAAAAAGGGGTAAAGTGAGGTTCCAACTCCTAAGAAGGCCACAGTTAAGAAGGGGAAATACAGGTGCAAAAGCAGAGGTACCCCAAAGAAATACCAATGCTGATGAACTTGACTTAGGATCCTGGAGGAAGTGACGTTCAAGGTTACTCTCATGGAAGAGAGGGGCTCCCTAGATAAAGAAAGGGGTGGAAAGTGTTACAGGCAGGGAGATGTGCAGAGGCAAAGATGAGGCAGGCAGAAAGGCTCTGTGGACCTGAGGAATGGGGAAGAGCTCCGTGTGTGAGGGGAGGAGGGAGAGGTGAATCTGGACAGGCAGGCTGAGACCAGATCGGGAAGGGTGGTCAGAGAGCTGGGGGGAAGGCGGATGGCAGTGACACAACGTGTGCTTCAAGATGACCCCTTGTGGCAATGAGGAGGCTGGGTGGAAGGAAGGAGGGCTCCGAGGCTCAGGGTACAGGGGGATGAGCACTGGCCCGAGAAGATGGCAGGACCCCGAAGAGAAACATTAGCTGTGTTTCAGCGGAGCCAGCTGNCCACCAGGGAAGACCACTAACATAGGTACATGTGCCAAATATCTGTAACAAGTGGAAACTCATAACACTAAAAATTGATGGATAAAAGGCAGATGAAAGGCAGTTTTAGATCTGAAAAACTGGCACATCTTTTAAAAACATCAAACACGGGGATGATGACTATCATCCAGAAAATCCCATTGAGGCTGCTGTTGTCTAGTCTTTCCTAGGCTCTGCCCCCACGGCTACGATGCTGGCGTGAATCAGCGCTGAGCACTGCTTACCCGCTCTCCGTCCTCTGACTGCATCTGCTGTTGACACACTGGTGAAGAGCATCCTGCAGGCCAGGGTCAATAGCTGTGTATGTCACTGGCTCCTGGTGTACCTCACAGCTTGGGTTTCTATGAAGGAGCAAGTCTCAAGGTTAGGGCCAGTACCATCTGCGTTCCAAACTCGTCATGCCCTTGGCCCCTGACAGTGCCAGAAAGATCTGGGTTTGAACTCTGGCTTTGTCATTTACCTGTATGAAACCTGGGGCCAATCTGGTCTTAAAATCTGTCACTGAGAAAAGTAATGCTATATTATGTGTGTGAAAGGTTCCTACATGTTTATCAAAGGGTAAACTTGAAAACTAAGTGACTTACCAGGCATACAGCATCTGACATGGTAGGCACTTAGTTAATGCTTGTAACAGTCTCATACTTTTTGTAAGTAGTACATACACTCATAAAACTTTTTTAGAATTTTTATTCTAACCTGAAAGTGGGCTTCATTTAAAAATACTATGGAGTTTGAAAACTAGCTCATTGAACAGTTCCATCACTAGAATGAGTCACCTTATAGTCCCAACTTGAAACAAATCTATAAATAAGACTCTCAGTATAAATACACACACACACACACACACACACACACAGTCTTTATATATGTGTGTGTGTGTGTATGTATATATATAGGGCTTCCCTGGTGGCTCAGAGGTTAAAGCGTCTGCCTGCAATGAGGGAGACCTGGGTTCAATCCCTGGGTCGGGAAGATCCCCTGGAGAAGGAAAGAGCAACCCACTCCAGTATTCTTGCCTGGAGAATCCCATGGATGGAGGAGCCTGGTGGGCTACAGTCCACGGGGTCGCAAAGATTCGGACACGATTGAGAGACTTCATTTTCACTTTCATATATATATATATATATATATATATATATATATATATCTCCCAGTATAAATATGCACCTATAATACATATATATGTGTGTACTCAGTTGCTCAGCTGTGTCTGATTCTTTGCGACCCCATGAACTCTAGCCAGCCAGGCTTCTCTGTGTACGAAATTTTCAGGCAAGAATATTAGAGTGGGTTGCTATTTCCTACTCCAGGAGATCTTCCTGACCCAGGGATCGAACCCATGTCTCCTGCATTAGCGGGCATGTTCTTTATCACTGTGCTACTTGGGAGTCCACAAATATATGTGTGTGTGTGTGTGTGTGTGTGTGTGTGTGTGTGTGTGTGTGTGTGTGTATTTTTTATTTACCTGTTCTCTGCATTGGTGAGGTTGCCAGTACACTCATTGACCTCTAGAGGGCACTCACAAGGACATTCACATTCATTTTGTTCCATTCTGAAAAGCAAACGGAAAGTTACTATGCAGAGGGTTGATCAACTATATATTGCACACACACTGAGAGGTGAAATAAAGACAACGTGAGCTAGCCAAAACGGACAGTAAAAGNGCCAGTACACTCATTGACCTCTAGAGGGCACTCACAAGGACATTCACATTCATTTTGTTCCATTCTGAAAAGCAAACGGAAAGTTACTATGCAGAGGGTTGATCAACTATATATTGCACACACACTGAGAGGTGAAATAAAGACAACGTGAGCTAGCCAAAACGGATAGTAAAAGCTATCACCAAAGGTTTAAATATTCAACTGACCTCAATCCACTGTTCTTTGGACAAGGATGTTACAAACAACAGTTCTAAATGCTTTTGCAACCAGGACTTTTCTTCCTTTTAGGACATACCTGAGCACTTTATGTAAACTGTACAGCTGGCATCAGTTAAGATATTTGATAAGTGGTAAACAGGGAGTATGTCCCACCCCATTTTTACCGATGACAGTTGAGACAGAGCCGGTCTACCATGCTACAAGCACAGAAGGCAAGAGAGTCGCATGTTTCGTTGACAATGCCCACAAATGCATTGGTTCCTGGGATCCTCGCCAGTCTGTATTTAGAACAGTGACTGCCATGCACAAGGTTCGTCAAATCCCCCTATAGACAACAGACGTGTCAGAGGTGACAGACAACAAGGCAAAGACTCAGCTCTAGCATCCTGAAAACAGCTTACAACAAAACTTTACTTCTGATTAAAACAGTAGTTATACAGTCCTTGCCAGAAATTTTGAAAACAGAAAATTTTCATAACTACCATCAGTCAGAGATAGACCTCATTTAACAGTGTGTGTACATTTTTCTTTTATTCATGGTGGCTCAGACGGTAAAGACGTCTGCAATGTGGGAGACCAGGGTTCGATCTCTGGGTCGGGAAGATCCCCTGGAGGAGGGCATGGCAACCCACTCCAGTATTGTTGCCTGGAGAATCCCCATGGACAGAGGGGCCTGGTGGGCTACAGTCCATGGGGTCACAAAGAGCTGGACACAACTGAGTGACTAAGCGCAGCACAGCACATGGTTACATGATATATTTTCATAGCTCTTTCTGGAATTTTTCTTTTTTTAAAACACATAATGATATAAAATGAAAATAACTGCGAGAAGCAATGAAGACAACTTTCAGGTACAGAATAGCCTACAATTTATTCAAAGGCAAACCTAACCAGCTAAAAACATGCACCCTCTTTACCCCTCCCACCGTCCCTTGGATAACAAACCTCTTATTCTAGAATAATACAATTATTTCAAAACCAAAGACTCTTTAAGAGGCCAGTTTTCTGCTTCCAGAATATTTAAACAATCCAACTAAAGTGAGCATCCTTTTCTTCATTCTATCACAAAAGAATGTGATAGCTGGCTTCATGAAATGTCTATAATTATCTGAAAGCCAAAGATTCTAAAGCAGCATTGCAAAGTTGAATATGGTTATTTTTTCTGCATGTGTCATATGTAGTGGGCCAATTATTTAATCCCGTTCTTCTTTCCAGACCAGTCATCCCTTAGGTGTGCATAGTGAGGATAAGTCTAACTCTAAGAATCATGGCACTGAAAGGGTTTTCAAGAGGTCTCGATGAATTCTCCATGGACTGGAACATGCCCACCTTTACAAGATAAGCAATAACATAGGCTTATCAGCCTGTTAGCTCCAATAACCTTGTCCAATTCCATTTTGGAATAACTTGGGCTATTAAGAATTTATTCTAATTCATATTCCACTAGAATATGCATTTTAAAAAATTTCTACTGGAATATCCTGGCTTGTCTCCTGAAGTCTCAGAAAGTCATTGTACAAATGATAGCAGATACACTGACTAAGGCAGACTTTCATATGAGAGCCTTACCTGACAGCCTCCCTCTGATTACAGTCACGTTTGTCAGTGTCTCCTTTATAGAAAGTGCTCCTCAAAGTATGGGGGTGGAACAGCGTAATAATGACTTCCCTTGCTTTGCAAACACTAATCTACTAATATATTCATTTAAAAAACTCTTTATTTCCCCAGACAGTTGTTTTTGCAATCACTTTTTCCAAGCTTGTGTTTAGGATTTTCATTTAACTCAACACATCTTTACGATTATTGTTAATTTTTAAAATTTTTGGCTGTACCCTGCAGCATGTAGGATCTTAGTTCCCTGACCAGGGATAGAACCTGCAACCTTTGCCTTAGGAGGTGGAGTTTTAACCACTGTACCACCAAGGAAGTTCCTTTACAGTTACTATTTTTAATGATACATGTAACGATTTGCGAATAGTTACTTCTTGTGAATAACTTTTTGAATGTTGATTTTGTCATGACCCATTCTCTCTCAGCTAGAACTGTTTACAAATTAATAAGTATATCCTTAAGGACTCTAACCATATCCAGGTAAGTCTGTAGCATCTCAAATCATAAGAGAGTATTCTAAGCTAAAAACAATTATTTTTGGATGATCTACATGAGTGTGGCGCCATGTGGCCCTCTCTTCCTGTCTTTGGGAGATTACTCAGTCTCCCTAAATTTCTAAAGCCAAATTAGGTTAGCTTCTAGTCATCCACCCTGTTACATCCCACATATATTTACACAAGAGTGTGGGAAGAGACTTCGGCAGACATTTCAAAGGGCTTAGATTGGATGAGTCTTTAAACAAACAAAACCAAGGCAAAATACCTAGTGTGAGACCTTAAAACATTCCCTTATCCACTCTGGGCTTTATATCCCCCAACCACCAAGCTGAGGAACTGGACTGTCGCAGCCTATCCCTCTAGTTCCCAGGCCATGGAAACAGCTGGCAGTAAACATTCAGACATAAACCATGACTCCATTGCAACTCCACGGCCAGATGGGAGAGGACAATGTGGAGGAGTCCTTACCACAAGGCTCGTGTTGAATTTATAAAACCTCTGGACCGTTCGGTCACTGAAGCTGTTGCAGAGGTTCTTCTTGACAAAGTTGGGGTGGTTCAGGATGTCATTCGCTACCAGGGGCTCCTACCAAGGCCAAGCAGAAGACAGATGCCATGTCATTAGTGAGGCGCAGGCCACTAGCCAACTGGGCTCCAGCTCCGCGACAGATACCTTGTGGGTGATGTGCTGCTGCTCCACCGGCGCGTGTCCTTTGGGGTCGATGAGGGTCGGATGTGCGACCAGATATCCCCTGTCCTCCATGATGAAGCACCTACACCAAGACAAGGACATCCCTCATTCACAGGAGCCGTTGCCCTGTGCCTCTGGTGAGCGTTTACCTCGCTGGTCCTAACACAACCTGCATTTGTCTCAGATCCTCAATAAACGTGCATGGACAGAATGAAGGAAGGCTGGCAGTCAGGTGACAGGCACGTTATTCTCGGGGCGCTGGATCGCCCGGCATAAGGTTTAAGGTCAGAGAGTTATACCTGACTCTGAGTTCACCTATGTACTTCATAAGAATGTGACCACCCAGACTATGTCAGATGGGCTCAAAGATCTTTTGCAAGATCATGTAAAGTGAGACTCTCTTTTTTTCCTGGGGAGGGAGACTGTGAAAGAAGCACTTGAGTATTTACAGGCACTTTAAGTAAACCATACAATTCCTTCTTTCAGTGATAAACATATATAAAATACAACATGCAGAGGACATACACAAATATATTTGATGGAAACACTAAATAAGTGAAGCTAGAACTGATTTCATCCAGACTATATTCCGCTTTGTTTTACTCTCCATTCATCATAACAATTTGCTGTGAATCCTGCATTTCCCCATTAAGGGCCAATGTGAAATTTAGCAGGGACATGAAGCACGGGCCATGAGTTGGAAATAAGAAAGCTATTTTAAAAAGTGGCCTGTATTAAATCAAGGGAATGCCCTTGCTTTGATCAGACATGCTCTTTTGAAATTCAGGCAGCAAAGACTTTCGGTTCCATGAGCCTCTTTCTGGGGAAATGTACAAAGGAACGAAGTGTACAAAGTCCAAGTATCTGAAAATCTCACAAAGGCTTTGGTTTAATAACTAAGTTCACATCAAAAGTACTACCCAAGAGTACCCTCTGGTCTTTCTAGCACCCAAGATATTGGAAACCTGTAATTACTGACTATTAGAGAAATAAGGGGTTTTGGAGAATTTTGTGCCACAGTTACTCCCCTTGTTAGAAGTCAAATCTAACTTAAGTCATAAGCAACATGCATTTTAGAAATTAAAAGAACAAAAACCTCCTGAATAGGACACCTAGGCATTGGACTCAGTTTCTAGTGCTACAACAACAAGGTGGCTGGCATTCCACTAAACATCCTTGTCTTTGTATTATACAGCTAGTTAGGATACGCAGTCCCTGAAGGGCTTACCTTATTTTATTGCCACCATCTTGGTTACAAACTGGTAACAAGTCCATTAGAACCTTGTAGAAGTATCTAAGCGTGAAATCAATGCCCATCACAGCCACAGTATGCCCGGAAGACAGCTGTGTACTTCAGGTAAAAAAGATCAATAACAATAAGAGGCACGTCTTATTTAAAGACAAAGACTACAGTCAATCATAGGACATTGTAAGGTTTCAGAAACACATGCCCACTGTTCTCCACACTTTCCACCCTTGGAGAACCAATCAACTAAATGACTAACTTAGCATAACATGGAGATTTGATAAGGTAAAAATTTAAAGGTAAGAATTCCTGAATAAGATTAGCCCAAAACACAGGTCAGTTGTAGAATGTAGCTAGTCGTAACTCTTGGAAGAAAAGCTATGACCAACTTAGACAGCATATTAAAAAGAAAAGACAAAGGTCCATCTAGTCAAAGTTATGGTTTTTCCAGTAGTCATGTATGGATGTGAGAGCTGGACTATAAAGAAAGCTGAGAGCTGAAGAATTGATGCTCAGTCAGAGAAGACTTTTGAGAGTCCCTTGGACTGCAAGGAGATCCAACCAGTCAATCCTAAAGGAAATCAGTCCCGAATATTCATTGGAAGGACTGATGTTGAAGCTGNAAGCTATGACCAACCTAGACAGCATATTAAAAAGAAAAGACATTACTTTGCTGACAAAGGTCCATCTAGTCAAAGTTATGGTTTTTCCAGTAGTCATGTATGGATGTGAGAGCTGGACTATAAAGAAAGCTGAGAGCTGAAGAATTGATGCTCAGTCAGAGAAGACTTTTGAGAGTCCCTTGGACTGCAAGGAGATCCAACCAGTCAATCCTAAAGGAAATCAGTCCCGAATATTCATTGGAAGGACTGATGTTGAAGCTGAAACTCCAATACTTTGGCCACCTGATGTGAGGAACTGACTCATTGAAAAAGACCCTGATGCTGGGAGACTGAAGGCAGGAGGAGAAGGGGATGACAGGATGAGATGCTTGGATGGCATCACCGACTCAATGGACATGAGTTTGAACAAGCTCTGGGAGTTGGTGATGGGACAGGAAGCCTGGTGTGCTGCATTCCATGGGGTCAAAAAGAGTTGGACATGACTGAGTGATTGAACTGCACTATAGATGTTCAGGCAATGGTGGGATTATTCTTTGTCAAGAATAAGAGGGTTGGGGAGATAGGTATCAGGTGGGAGGTTTAATAAATACGTGGCTCTCAGGATTCCTTCCAACAAGTAACCTTTTTTCCTTCAATTAAAAAAAATTGAGATATAGTTGATTGATAATGTATTAATTTCAACTGTTTAGCAAAGTGATTGTTAATACATATACATTTAAAAATACTCTGTTCCATTATGGCTTTCAGAGGATACTAAATATAGTCCTCTGTACTATAGTAGGACATTGTTATTTATTCATTCTATATATAAAAGCTTGTATCTGCTTAACCCCAACCTCCCACTCCCTTCCCTCCCCAAATGCCTCCCTCTTGGCAACCAACAGTCTTCAAAAGGAACCTTTAGACAAGAAGCTTGAGTGATGTCATTATTTCCCTCATTTTATAGATAATGAAAAAAATTTATAGTTAATAACTCAATCTATAGTTAATCTATACATCTCATTTTAATAGAGATCTCAAAGGTTAACCAGTTTAGGTCATACAAAATTTAGTAAAACCAATGTTTCGCTTTCTTCCTGTAACACTATAAAGTTGGCTCTACTCAAAACCAGCTCATATTCTAGAACAAGACTCTCTTGATTCATAGGCCAGTACTGTCTCCACTCAAAAGTATTTCTCATAAAAATAGGAGCAAACATAGAAGTTGGGGAGGAGAACATAGGCTTGCTAGCCTTTTAGCTCTCAAATCCTGGCCTTGTTGGTTTCTATCTACTTGGCTCCTGGAATGCTACTTAACCTTTCTAAGGCTCAGCTTTCATATCTGAAAACAGGGTTAATGATGGTATCTACGTCAAAGGGCAGTTACTGGAATTAAATGGGAGAGTGTGTTTATAGCGCTTAGCAAGCTGCTTAATATACTGAAAATACCTAATAAGGAGAAGTTACTTTAAAGAAAACTAAACATGGCTTTAAGTTCAGGCCTACACAGAGAATAAACATTTAATTCTTTCAGAGAAATTGCTAAATATATCAGAAGCATAAGCATCTCATTGGAACTGAGGTTCTTGTTAGTTTACATTCATGGGTAGTTGAAGGATCTTGGGTTAACTTAACCTATGAACTCCAATATTCCTATACCAGTTAAAAATTTGAAGTTTATTCCACATGCGATGTTTCAAGTGCCCATCATTACCGTTATTTACCTGCCTAATTTCTTCGTTAAGAAAAATACCAAAGAAAAATGATGCTGAAGCTCAGAAGAAACTTCCCAAAGTAAAATCCTCTTCTGGAAAATCAAAACTTTAAAGTGAAATTAGCTTTGCCATAGAGACAACTGGTTACTGTCAACATTTCCCAACATATTAACCCAACCCTCACCATTGACCCCTCAATCCTATTGAAACAAACAAAACAAAACTAGAAAAAGGGACCAAGATCTGCAATGAAATTTCCATCAGGAACTTCCCTGATCATCTCACGGCTGAGACGTGTGCTCCCAATGAAGGGGGCCCGGGTTTGATCGCTGCTCATGGGAACTAGATCCCATATGTCACAGCTAAGAGTTCACATGCTGCAACAAAGACCTAGTGCAGACAAATAAATAAATATTAAAAAAAAAAAAAAAGAAATTTCTGAGGTTTTCCTAGTGGCTCAGTGGTAAAGAATCTGCTTGACAGTGCAAGAGATACAGGTTGGATCCTTGGTCTGGGAAGATCGCCATGCCACGGAATAACGAAACCTGTGCTCTAGGGCCTGAGAGCTGGAACTACTGAAGCCTGTGCACCCTAGAGCCCATGGTCTGGAACAAAAGGAGCCACAGCAATGAGAAGCTTGTGCACTGCAATAAACAGTAGTTTCTGCTCACCACAGCTAGAGAAAAAACCCTGCAAAGCAACGAAGACCCATCACAGCTATAAATAAATTTCTATCAGAACTTTCCTATCAGAGCTCTTTTGAGCCTAGGATGGGGGAAGACCATGTTGTGGGATTGTCTTTGAGAGGCTACTGCCTCAGAAAGAGCCCCTATTATTACTTAAGTAACTTAAACTCTACCATGGGAACAGTTCAAAACTCAGTTACCTTACAGGATTTGTACACTGTAGAAAATAATATTTTGCAGAAGTACTAGTCAGAAGGAGTCTAAACCCCTCTGGCTTATTCAGGAAAGAGAGATGAGTCTGCATAACAGTCACCATTATGATGACGGTAATGGCTTCCATTTACTGAATGTTCACAGTTGATAGGCATTCTGGTAGGCATCTGAACACATCACTTCAGTGATTGCTCACAGAAAGCGTATGAGGCAGTACTTCCAGAAAACCAAAGCTTGGGGAGATTCAGTGTTTGGTTGAGGTCACAGAGTGAATAACTAGTGGAAGCCTGAATTCAAACTCAGTGCCTTTAACTTCAAAGAATATGTGCTGTATGCTAAATCGCTTCAGTCACGACCAACTCCTTGAGACACTATGGTCTGTAGCCCACCAGGCTTCTCTGTCCATGGGATTCTCCAGGAAGGACTATTGGAGTGGGTGGCCATGCCCTCCTCTAGAGGATCTTCCTGACCCAGGGATCAAACTGGCGTCTCTTATGTCTCCTGCAGGTGGATTCTTTACCACTAGGGCCACCCGGAAGGGCTGTATATTCCTGACCAATAGGTTTTCTGCCTCCTTAGATCTGCATGGCATTCAAAAATTTCCAAGCAATTTTAAACCATTTATTTAATTTCCTTTGAAGACATCAGAAAAGAATTATAATTCCTATTTTATAAATGAAAAATTAGGTTTATAATGGTTATTGATCACTTTTTACTTATGGCTTAGAAACCAGTATGAAATCTGGTTCTTTCTATAGTACTATAGCTGCCTTAGTAAAAAATACAATTCAGGTTTTTGGGGACAAGTTGATTTTGTTTCTGAAATTCCCTTGCATGACTGCCATCTGCTCCCATATATGATAAACACGAAAGCATACATATTGCCCATGGAAGTCTAGCATTCTTATTTTCACCTGCATTTGAAAAATGTCCATGGTTACCATAGCAACTCATAAAGAATACCACAGGAAAATGAAACCAAGCCCACATTTCTCAGCACAACATTGCATGCTGTTTGCAGTGCTTGCTTTGGTAAGATTTTCACTGCCAAAGACTTGTCTGACCAGTTCCTTAATCACTGACTGTACTTTGTCATCTCTACCACACTATCATCCTCCAAAGAATGAACACTTAGATTCTCAGGCCACTAATAATGCTGAGGAAAGAATCATAGCATAGTTGCTGTAGCTGTGTAATTGATAAGTGAGTACTGAAAAGCCTGCCCTCAAGAGAGCAGCCCAACAGCTTTTGAAAACCAAGGGAGAATTAGAGTGCTTCATGACAAGTTGAACATTAGCTTAAGTTCTCTCTTCTGACCCAATAAAATGCCAGAAATTTAAAGCATGAATAGCGTGATAATAAAAGTAACTACCATTTATTGAGGATTTGACATTGGCAAGCATGTTACATACATTACCTATAATTTTCATTTTTTCAGTTCAACCCGGGCATTGCTACCTCTGTTTTACACATGAGGCTCAGAGAATCATGGAATATGATACTAATAAAAACATTTAACATTTATTGAGCCCTTAACTTATACGCAGAGTACATCATGAGAAACACTGGGCTGGAAGAACCACAAGCTGGACAAGACTGCTGGGAGAAATATCAATAACCTCAGATATGCAGATGATACCACCCTTATGGCAGA
This sequence comes from Neotragus moschatus, assembly GCA_006410615.1. Classification (NCBI taxonomy): domain Eukaryota; kingdom Metazoa; phylum Chordata; class Mammalia; order Artiodactyla; family Bovidae; genus Neotragus; species Neotragus moschatus. The sequence goes on along the minus strand of SJYA01000450.1, from coordinate 153,891 downwards.
AAGTGAAGAGGAACTAAAAAGCCTCTTGATGAAAGTGAAAAAGGAGAGTGAAAAAGTTGGCTTAAAGCCCCACATTCAGAAAATGAAGATCACGACATCCAGTCCCGTCACTTCATAGGAAATAGATGGGGAAACAATGGAAACAGTGTCAGACTTTATTTTTGGGGGCTTCCAAATCACTGCAGATGGTGATTGCAGCCATGAAATTAAAAGACGCTTACTCCTTGGAAGGAAAGTTATGACCAACCTAGACAGCATATTCAAAAGCAGAGATATTCTTTGCCAACAAAGGTCTGTCTAGTCAAGGCTATGGTTTTCCCAGTTGTCATGTATGGATGTGAGAGTTGGACTGTGAAGAAAGCTGAGTGCTGAAGAATTGATGCTTTTGAACTGTGGTGTTGGAGAAGACTCTTGAGAGACCCTCGAACTGCAAGGAGATCAAACCAATCCATCCTAAAGGAGATCAGTCCTGGGTGTTCATTGAACGAACTGATGCTAAAGCTGAAACTCCAATACTTTGGTCACCTCATGCAAAGAGTTGACTCATTGGAAAAGACCCTGATGCTGGGAGAGATTGGGGGCAGGAGAAGAAGGGGACGACAGAGGATGAGATGGCTGGATGGCATCGCCAACTTGATGGACATGAGTTTGAATGAATGAGTTTGAATGAGTTGGTGATGGACAGGGAGGCCTGGCGTGCTGCGATTCATGGGGTCGCAGAGAGTTGGACACAACTGAGCGACTGAACTGAGCCCTTACTGTGGGCCATGCAGTGTTCTTGGAGACTCGTGTATATTACTTAAAATAATCTTTAAATCATCATTTGAGGTAGGTCCTAATATCCCTCTTTCACAAGTGAGGAAACCAAGTCAAAAAAAGGAACTTGTTAACAGTCATAGACAATAAATGGCAAATCTGATTTTTCAGAGTAGAATCCACCTTAGGTGGAGGGTAGGTTCTCAAGTTGGCATGTGAGATCAAAGTCACTGGTACTCATTTGGAAGAAGTCCCTTTGCAGAGCCCACCTATGAACACACCCATTAAAGCTGTGGTTGCCTTGGTTGAAAACCAGAAGCAGTAGTTGACCTGCATTCTAAATTATACAGTGAACAAAATAGAAGGTTTTAAGTAATAAAAATATGCTAACTTAAGGAAAATGTTCAAACAATCAAATTCATGGGACTGCATATTGATCAAGGCATGAGCAGATATTTATTCCTGGAATACACTCTCATTGAGTGAGTGATGGACAGGCCTTTTAACTCTTGTTAAACTTAAATAGCTAAACTTGTGTAGTCTAGATACACTATCAGTGTTAGTTGCTCAGTCGTGTCTGATTCTTTGGGACCTCATAGACTGTAGCCATCAAGACTCCTCTGACCATGGAATTCTCCAGGCAAGAACACTGGAGTGGGTAGCCATTCGTGTCTCCAGTGGATTTTCCTGACTCAGGGATCAAACCTGGATTTCCTGTATTGCGGGCAGATTCTTTTACTGTCTGAGTCATAAACAATAACCAAATAAGGGAACTGAACCCAAGATATTTTCTAACTTAAAAGTCCATCCTATTTCCATCATGCTTCATTTGGGATGACATGATAAATATTTATAAATAAATGAGAAATTCTTCCACCCCCTCAAATTCTGACAAAAACAAGTATACGGGCACAAAAATCTGCACCTCTCTGTGATCCCCCTGCCTCCCCTACAGCAAAACAATACTGTGTAGGAGGAAAAGTTAATGGCTCTTGATAATGAGTGGCAGGCGGGAGAAGCTGGATCAAGGAATAAGTCAAGGAATAAGACATACACAGGTAGGCATCCTCTCCCTGCTCGAAGCATCACCTTTAAGAGCCCGATTCCAGCCATGTCCTTGTCATCAAAGATCAAGGTGACTGCTGTCTCCTCAAAGAAAACACCTTTGTTTACTTTTTCTCAATTGACTAGAATATATAGAGAAAAGATAAGTCTTGCTATTCAGACAACAGTAGGTATATCCCTTATAGATGGTCTGTTACTAAAAACATTGAAAAGATTTGTTCTAAGAGAATGTTTGCTTGTTCACATGTGATGAAGCCAAATAGATACCATGCCCTGAAAAGAAATCAGTATCTGGCTGGCGACAGGGCCCTGCTTACCATGGAGACACAGGTCATGCTATTGAAATTCCACACAGCAGTGCTTCCCAGTTCTTGTTCCCAATGAACTAGCATTAGAATAATTCTACTGATGTCAATCATTTGATATATAATGAGCACCAGGGAAAAGCATAAAGTTAGCAAGACAATCTGTCTCCCATAAATTTTAAGGCATCATTACAGATACCAATCAAGATATAGTCTCTACTGGTTGCTTAGTAAAAAATAGTGATTTGTACAATGAAGGGATTAAAACAATGTGTGTGACTTTCCTCCTTATCCAACATTTCACTGACATTTGTAGCTTAAATACTGAAACCTCAAAACCCTGAAATATAAAGCACCCTAAATATATTTACAGTGATACTGACATTTTATAGCATTCTTGGAAAAATCAGTTTTCAAAATGCCATTCATTTCTCAAGAGAGTGCAAAGGCAAAGTAAGAACAGCAACAAAACCATCATAACAACAACAGATTCCTATATAATTCTGCCACTGCTGCTGCTAAGTCGCTTCAATCATGTCTGATCCCGTGCGACCCCATAGACAGCAGCCCACCAGGCTCCTGTCCCTGGGATTCTCTAGGCAAGAACACTGGAGTGGGTTGCCATTTCCTTCTCCAATGCATGAAAGTGAAAAGTGAAAGTGAAGTCGATCAATCGTGTCTGACTCTTTGTGACCCCATGGACTGTAGCCTACCAGGTTCCTCCGTCCATGGGATTTTCCAGGCAAGAGTACTGCAGTGGAGTGCCATATATAATTCCAAAGAAACTCAAATACAAGAAGGAAGAATTTTGTCTTGATACATGTCCTTCACTAGCAGTACTCTTTGTTTGGGAAAACACTCTCTGATAATAATAACTGTCTATTTCTTTGATCGGTTTAAGACTGGCATTTCCAGGAACTGCTTTACTGAATCTAATATCTCTGTTTTTCTTCTTCATAAGCACCCTCATGGCCACTAACAGGGTTAAGTGCTTTTTATTGACTCAGTCACATGATCACCTTGTCAGGTAAGTATTATCCCCATTTTACAGATATCAGGAAGTTTAGGAAAACCAATATAACATAGAGAAGATATTCAAATCCCAGCGTGCCCATATCAAATGTCATACCTTTGCTACTACTCTTTGCTATCTACTCTTCTATTCAGATTTTCAAAATATCCTTCATGTTTTCAAGAAATGAGTAAATATTAATTGAACTATTACCTGGCGGGGGAAGGAGAGGGCGGATGAATTGAGAGAGCACCATGGACATGAACACACTACTGTGTGTAAAGTAGACAGCGGGAAGCTACTGTGTAACACAGGGAGCTCAGCTCAATGCTCTGTGATGACTCAGAGATGTGAGATGGGAGGGGGCTCAGGAGGGAGGGGAAAATGCACATATACAGCCGCTTCACGTTGCTGTACAGCAGGAACCAATACAACACTGGTAAAGGAATTATCCTCCAATTAAACAGAAAATTAAAAATAAAGCAATATTACCTGGATGAATGAATTGTATGACTGATAGTCACTACATAGCCAGCTCCTCCAACGTCTAAGTAAGGGCCAGTTAAGGAAATCAAGCCTGGGTTAGCTACTGCATGGAGATACCTGATGGAGACCAAAGAAAGGCCTTACTTTAGTGCATGAACAACAACTTTGCACATTTCAAAGAAAAGTGAGCTTGCAACCTAAAAAGATATTGTAAACTGTGCTTATGTTACATGTAAGTTCAAAAGGATTCCCACCCTTTGTATCTGACTATAGCATCAACAACAAGGGGTCAGTAAAAAGACGGAATCCTCTTTTGAAAAGATACTGAACTCAGTATATGTGAGATTTTAATAAACTTTAAAAAATATAGATGTTTTAGAGGCAAAACCAAAGGTTAATAAGTCAGGTAGGAACAAACGCAACTGGGCACATAAAAATGTGCCTTGGGTCGGGAAGGGCGGGAGAACAGGCAGTAAAAAAGATGAGCCAACTCACGAGGAACTAGGCTGGTAAGTAGCTCAAGAAGAGAAACCCTGTTTTTATGCCTAGGTTTCCCCTTACTATACTACCTGACCAGCTTTTGCTTTTGAAAATTAGAGTAAAAATAAGTCCTTGAAGTAAAATAGTATTTTTCAGTTTTTATGTCATTTTTCTAGGTCATATATGAGCTGTAATTTGACACCATGGTCATATGCAATGACATTAAGTATATCCATGTGTACACACTGCATGTAAGGTGGGAATCAAACCACTAGGAACCGAAATGGCCAAGTATAAAGCATTTCAGTCTCAACAGCTCAATAACGAGATAAAGGCATTGTAGACAGAGGAAGCCCACAAAGCTGCTGTTCACACTACGTTTAAAACACAATACAAAAACATATTTCCACTGCCATGAAAAGTATCTTCTTTAAATATGACTGCCAGAAGTTGCTTTATTGTGTGTACTTATCATGTCTCTCCAGGATTGGGGAAGAAACTTTGATAATGGAAGCCCCTAAAACTCACCATTGTCTCCTAGTGGGATCAAATGCTTTGTCCATGAGGGAGCCAGGATAAATTCTGAGGACGCCATTGGGTGTTGCTATGTAACGGCGGACAATGTAAGTGTTCAGGCTACTCATTTCCATTTGTGTCATCCATTCATCTGTGACGTGGCTGGTAGCCATTACTTCATTTCTGACAGAGAACTGGGAAACAAAGGAAGACATAGCGGGGATCCTTTAAGACTCACATGAAAAGAGAATGGCCTGCTGGCAGAGCTTCCCAAAGCTCTCTTGCAGAGAAGCCAAGCCCAATTACTTCTTAAAAATCTTTCCACAGCAGATGGATACAGCCAAACTTGGTGAAAACAAAAGCTTCCTGAAATATAGCCAGTGGATGTGTGACTTACTCAGTTGTTCATCCTACTTAGGCTTTCTTGCATTTTTGAGGAAAGAACCTATAGTGCAGCATTAAATAATTAAATACACACACACACACACCCCCCCTAAATCTCTGCTCCTTAAACTTCACCATATTTATCTCAACAGACAGTAGGGGCACTTTACTTCATCCCCCTGGGAAAAATGGGGCTGGGAAAGTTTCTCTGGCCTCTAACTCCTACCCCGCCTACCTAGAAAGCCTCTATTGCATCTAAAGCCTGAAAGATATTCTGCATCTGGCCCACAGGGCTTCTTAATCCATCAGAAGGGTCCTCGCCGGCCAGTCCCCTGGGCCTCACACTCTGTCTTTCTGGCTCTCCAGCTGAGAGGCACAGATCCAGAGGCCGGCTTCCCACTTCAAAGGTTCACGGCAGCATCCCCTCCCGGGCTTGCGGAGGGGCAGAGCAGAAACGCGGGCCCCAGGACAGCACTCACTTTGAGCCCTGGGTTGGCAATGAGGCGGGTGTTGTCGCTGAGATAGGCTGTGTAGTGCTCCACCATGCGCTTCGTCTCTGGCTGGCTCAGGTGCTCGTAGGGGGAGGAAAAGCTGCCAGCAGACAGCATGACGGTTGGACTTTCTGAAAGAGAAGCGAACAAAGCAGGCCTCAGAACACAGGGCCTGCACCTCAGGCTCAAACAAAAGCCTGGCTAAGGCTCTGCCCATCTGTCAGCTGTAGGGGCTTAGAGCCGCTCCTAAGGAAAGCAAAGAACTCTACACTGGAAGAAGCTGTGAAGGACAAAAGTCAGATTCTCTCCCTGCAAGGAGCTTACAGTCCTGGATTCTAAAGAAGATCAGTCCTGGGTGTTCACTGGAAGGACTGATGCTAAAGCTGAAGCTCCAGTACTTTGGCCACCTCCTGCGAAGAGTTGACTCATTGGAAAAGACTCTGATGCTGGGAGGGATTGGGGGCAGGAGAAGAAGGGGACGACAGAGGATGAGATGGCTGGATGGCATCACTGACTTGATGGACGTGAGTCTGAGTGAACTCCGAGAGTTAGTGATGGACAGGGAGGCCTGGTGTGCTACAATTCATAGGGTTGCAAAGAGTTGGACACAACTGAGCCACTGAACTGAACTGAAACCTAAAGAGACACATGGGTTGAGAATGTAACTATTCAACATACTGACTCTCTGCAACCCCATGGACTATACAGTCCATGGAATTCTCCGGGCCAGAATACTGGAGTGGGTAGCCTTTCCCTTCTCCAGGGGATCTTACGAACCCAGGGATTGAACCCAGGTCTCTTGCATTGCAGGTGAATTCTTTAGCAGCTGAGCCACGAGGTAAGCCCCAACATACCTTAGATCCACATATAACATCTTATACTTATTGGGAGCAAGGAGGTAGCACATGACAAAGTCAGGCTGGGTTGGACCTGGGCTCCACTATTTCCTGGTTGTGTGGTGTGTGGCATGCTCAGTCCAACTCTTTGCAATCCCATGGACTATACAGCCTGCCAGGCTCCCCTGTCCATGGAATTTTCCAGGCAAGAATACTGGAGTGGGTTGCCATTGCCTACTCCAAGGGATCTTTCTGAGGCAGGGATTGAACCCGTGTCTCTTGCATCTCCTGCAGTGGCAGGTGGACTCTTCACCACTGTACTTCCTGGGAAGCCTGTGTGACTGTTGGACAAGTTGGAAGACATGTGATGCTTTTATCATCTGCAAAGGGGGGGAAATAGCAGTGCTGATCCTACAGAGTTAGTGAAAATTACGTAAGTTAATATACACAAAGAAAATGATTTAATAAATGTAAAGCGTTTAGTACAGTCCTTGCCCAAGTCACATGTCTCTGTAAGTTTTGACTCTTACTGTTCAGTATGAGTTTTGACTCTCACTGTTTAGTATGATTACCAAGGAATAAGAAAAAACGGAATAAAAATGGAGTCAGTGCAAGACTCAACTAAAAACAATTATTCTCACAGATGGGCACAACTAAACATAGCATAAACAAAATCTATGAAGATGGAGTAGTTAATTGTTGGTCTTACTTAAGAGGAAAAACCCAGTCTTGTTAGGACAGAAATCCTTCCAATGAATTACATTATGAAATAAAAACATTACATCTTTGTCTCTGAAATTTTACTCTTCATCTGTATATTTTTAAAAGTATTAGAAAGCACTATCACACGTCTTATTTAAATCTGTGGGTCCTCTTCCATCCCTTTGTTAGTTCTCACTCACAGTGTCTCATTTCCTTGTGGCCTGGTTTTCTCTCACTAGATGCTGGGCTTACAAACAATTTTGTAGTAAATGCTGAGGCTCAACAGGATGGGAATATCTTCCTCCACAAAGGATTGCTGTGCCAATCCCAAGATGAGGCAGGATGGGGAGGTGGAAACTCTCCCAACAACGAGACAGGATAATGACCCAAGCACTAACACTCGAGATTCCTCAGACAGCTCAGAACTGACATAGTTCCAATTCATTCTTACCCTAAATATATAGTCCTCTGTTAAGTTAAGTTAGGTTAAGTTGCTCAGTGGTGTCCGACTCTTTGCGACCCCATGGACTGTAGCCCACCAGGCTCCTCCGTCCATGGGATTCTCCAGGCAAGAATACTGGAGTGGGATGCCATTTCCTTCTCCAGAGGATCTTCCCAACCCAGGGATCGAACCCAGGTCTCCCGTATTGGAGGCAGACACTTTAACCTCTGAGCCACCAGGGAAGCCTCTATGAGCTCTGCTAAAAGCAGGTATGTGTGTGGGGGAAGTTGGAGGGCAGAAGGGGGCAGTTTCACTTGTAAGTCTCCACATTTTAAGGACCTTGGATTTGGTTTTTGTCACTCTCCCTAGCACAAAGAAGCTACCTAAAGCAAAATTTCACAGTTGTTTCTTCTGTATTGATTATTATTATTATTGCATTTTGGCTACACCACGCAGCATCTAAGATCTTAGTTCCTTGACCAGGGGTTGAACAGGAGCCCCTTGCATTTGAAGCACAGAGCCTTAATCACTGGACTGCCAGGGAAGTCCCTCTTCTAGGTTGATATATACGAGTACAGTAAAACCAGTTTTAGATGGCAGCTTTCTTCTCTGGGTTCTTAGAAGCTCCTGGACTTTGGTCCATTACCAATTAGGTTAGTTCTCTGACAATTTTCAAAAAATTTTAAAAAAGATTCCATCCAGGATTTTTGGTTGAACTGAGCAGGATGGGTCAGAACTGCAGCCTTCCTTTACCACAACACAATGCTTCCAGTATTGCTGCGTCTCCTTTAAGTCTCATATCATCACGTTATAGCTTGGGAGTAATTATTGTATCCATATCAAGGAAAAGAAAGCCAGTGGCTAAAAAAAAGTTAGGTTGCCTAGCAATGAGTCCATGTGTATATGCTCAGGGGCCTTCTGTGCAAGGTGTGTCAGAGAGAGACGACTGTCCCAAAACTCAAAGAGCTTAGGACCCAGTTGCAGAGATAAGAATAAAGAAAAAAAAGGAAAACAATGATATTAGAACAACACAATGATATAAAAAAATCTCAGGGATAAGAGTTGCACCAGAAGAAGGGGAGAGAGACAACTCGGGGAGGGGAACTTCCTTGTAGTGATGTGGATAGAAGGAGAGGAAAAACCAAGATACAGGACCCAGTCTTATGTCTAGGAGCTAGACACATAGCTCTTATATACATAAGACACATGGTACTTACATATCTGTGTACACAACTGCACAGGATGATGTACTCTTTCAAAGTTCCTCTGTCCCTCTTTGTATACCAATAAAGACAATGTCCCATCCTTCAGACCTCTGGAAGGGAGCTCCGACCTAAATTAATACCTTGCCTCAAAATCCCCATCATCAATGGAATTAGGTAAAAATCACTTATTTGCCATTGTTTCCCTTCTATTCCATTTCTTCCAAAAAATATTTGAATTATCCTGCTTCACTTTCATTACCACCTGATATTAAACTATCCTCAGTAATCTCTCCACATATTGCCCTGGGGGAGTTCTATAGCCAAAATGAAGTTGGGTTGTACAGTGGAAAGAGTACCCAGTGGAAGTTGGACACTGGCATAAGGTTTGTCCGTGTGCCCCCAGACCAGCTCACTAGTCCTAAGTAATGTATGGGCACTGATAAAGCTCTACATTTTCTGGGAGTGAAAATGTCCAACTGAGCAGGACCGTCCAACTGAAATAGAATGTAATCCCCCATTGTGATATAAAAATTTCTAGTAGCCACATGAAGAAAAGGAAAACCAAACAGGTTAATTTTACTAGTGTATTTCATAGACTCCAATATATCCAAACATTATCATTTTAACATGTAATCAATACAAAAACTTAAGCATGTATTTTATACTTACAATAAATCTCAACTTGGTTTAGCCACATTTTAAGTGCTCAGTAGTCACCTGTGGCTACTAGCTACCATACTAGACGGTATAGCTATGAGGAATTATCTGAAGGAAATAAAAAAATCTAGGCTTGGGGTTTTTTTTTTTTTTTCCATTAAGAAAAACTGCTGCACTTTGCTGTACCAAATTTAAAAAGACTGGCCTTGTAAATCAACTATACTTCAATAAATTTTTTTAAAAGATTAATTAAATAAATAATAAATAAAGTTCTTTTTTATTACCTCATTTTCACCAGCAGTAGTATAGTAGTGTTTCCCATAGTGACTAAGGGAATTATGCATATCTGAGCTTTTCTTTAAGTAGTTCTTAAAAATATGAATTAAAGGACAGACTCTTTTATATGGGGCTTCCCTGGTAGCTCAGCTGGTAAAAAATCCACCGGCAATGCAGGAGACCCTGGTTCAATTCCTGGGTTGGGAAAATCCCCTGGAGAAGGAATAGGCTATCCACTCTAGCATTCTTGGGCTTCCCTGGTGGCTCAGCTGGTAAGGAATCTGCCTGCAATGTGGGAAAATCTGGATTTGACCCCTAGGTTGGGAAGATCCCCTGGAGAAGGGAAAGGCTACCCACTCCAGTATTCTGGCCGGGAGAATTTCATGGACTATACAATCCATGGAGTCACAAAGAGTTGGACACAACTGAGTGACTTTCACTCAAGCACTCACTCACTCTTTTCTATAGAAACAGAAGGCAACCCTCTTTCCCTCAAACCTAAATTACAACAAAGAAACGTAAATCCAAGTAGACATCTCTGGCCACAGCGATGGAGTGTGTCATAGATAAAACTACTGAGGCTGGCCTGCTCTGTTGATCTCATATCCAGGCAGAAAACTGTAGGACGGAATGTAAAAAACCCGAACACAAGGGCTCTCATATTGAAACTGGAGAATGGATGGTGACTTCTAAGTATTTCCAAAGGTGAAAAAGAAAATATCTGTTTGACAGTCCTGTGAGTACACTGTGACACATGACGCACATCCCAGATGCCTAGCATGCATCTGGCGCACGGCAGCATGCAATGGAAGGGGCGTATCAGGCATGAGAGAAGCAGGAACCGTCTGCCTCGCTTCTTTCTGTGTTACCAGGGGAAAGTTACAGTTGGGTGGGCCAAAAAGTTTGTTCCGCTTTTCCCACAGGATGATATGGAAGTATCCACACGAACTTTTTGGCCAACCCCATGTCTTGAAAAGCCCCAAAGTCCTCATCTGTAATAGGCCAACTTAGATGATGGCTATAAAATATTGGGCACAGAACAAATGCAAACTTCTTTGAGTTATCTGCCTATCTCCTAGCGCTTTCGAAGACAGGGATCTGCGACAGGTAGACATACGCTCCGTAGATATGTCGGTGTGCTACCCTTGGACTCTTTACCATTTTTCCAGCTCCGGTGCTGTACCCCTGCAACTTCATTCTCTGTGTGCCTGCCTCTAGTGGGCCATATCTACCACTCTGTTTGATGGACATTCTTCGGGCTGCTAAAACCTCTTTGTCCTGCATTAGCAGAAATCTGAAAGTCTCTATGGAATATGAAAGTCCAGCTCCCTTTCCTGAGCCAGGGCAAGCTTTGCAGTGTAATTGACATTCCAAAGCCCCCCTTAGGACTAGAGTGAGGCTGGAACGTCACTTAAAATCAAATTCTGGCTTGCTTTCTCCTTTCTTCCTTCTCCTGTTCACTTCACTTCCTTTACTTGTTTCTTCTGGGAGTTCATCCTGCCTAAGTCACCAACCCACAAATCCTCATCTCAGTGACTGATGGAGAACCAGAGACAAGGCAAGGCCTCAAATCGTTTTCATATTTGTCTCCCCACACTGGCACTGCAGGTATTCAGCGTGCTCAGTCACGTCTAACTCTTTGAGAGCCCACGGACTGTAGTACACCAGGCTCCTCTGTCCATGGAATTTTTCCAGGAAAGATACTGGAGTGGGTTGCCATTTCCTCCTCCAGGGGGTCTTCCTGACCCAGGATCAAAACCGCATCTCCTGCTTTGGCAGCTGGGTTCTTTACCACTGAGCCACCTGGGAAGGCATTCGGCATCTTAATTCAAACTCATGCTCACGGTGAGCCGCTACCAGGAGGACCACAAAGGAAACTGAAACGCGCAGGGTTTACCTAGAGTGGCCAGCTGTTTGAAGTGAAGGCAAGCACTAGGCTGGCCCAGGAGGTCCAACCGGTGGTACAGCAGCTTGCTGCTGGGGACAGTATTGAGGTTCTTCAGTTGTCTGACAGGTATTTCTGGTTGTATCACCACAATACAGAGAATGAAGGAAGTATCTTGGACCTGGGAAATTGACAGAGAAAATGTTAACACAGAAATGAAGGTTCCTGGAGATAGTAAGTTGGTCAACATTACTTTCTGCTATCTCTGCTTCGAACCCACATAGAAAAATAAGTGATGAGTGAAGGGAAGACAGGAAGATGGGGTAATAGAAAATGATTCTGGCAAAAAATTACATTTTCTATTTTTTATTTTTCTTTCTGATTGAGGGAACTTAATGCATGTAACAGAAAATCATAGAGTTGATGAAGGGATTAGAAGATAGTCTCTCTAAAACAGTAACCCTAGTCCTCTTTTGCTTATTTAAGCTAATGGATACAAGTTGGAACATGGCATAAGAATACAACACTTATTTCTGTTTGGGTTGGAAATGCGTTGTAAAATATACAGTTGGTTTTGCAATGAGTGTTCCGAGAATTGAGTATTTTAAATGCCAATTATGAATCCACATGACACAGCCTGTACAGAATCTGATTTACTCATTCTATTCCCCATGAACACTTTCTTTTCTCTTGGTTAGAAGTTACTAGGATCTCAGACTCATGAAAAGTGCGAGCCCTATTGCTTCCTAGCAAAGCTGGCTTGACTTGTCGTTTCAGACCAGGAAAGGTAAGTGTGTTGTAATTTGGCATAATTTAAGCTCCTATGTAGAGACAGGAGGACTTTCAGATTCATTCTGCTCCTAGAAATGGATGCTTGAATAAAATTTGGTGGGAAAAATGTCTACATGAATCAAAGGCCAAGTCAAGCTATGTAGTTCTAGCTTCTTAACTTAAAAATACAAGAAAGTCAAACTTCTCTAAGTTCATTATATTAAGAGTTGAACAGAATCTATTTTAAAGTTGGTTTGTAAATAAATGAAAAGAGTGATAACCAGCAAAGTCAGAACTAAAAGATGGCCAGAATCAAAGAAATTCAAAAGATAATTTAACAATCAAGGAGAAATTTTTTAACTAGGCAGGTTAGAGTTAAGTGTAATATGTGGTTTCTGAGGATACCTGCAGAATCTTTTTAAACACAGGGGAATTTCCATCTTCCTGGAATTGCTTTCAAGTACTGCTGCCAAGGATATTCAATTATATTAGCAAATTTAATCCTCTTCCTCAACCCAACAAGTTAGAAAGAGTATTCTGGAGTGGCGCTTACTATTTGCCCTCTTCCTGTCTCAGCATCTTTTGAGTTTGTTTCCTGTGCTGCAGGAAGTTCTATGCTGCTGCTGCTGCTAAGTCGCTTCAGTCGTGTCTGACTCTGTACGACCCCACAGACGGCAGCCCACCAGGCTCCTCCAACTCGGGGATTCTCCAGACAAGAACACTGGAGTGGATTGCCATTTCCTTCTCCAATGCATAAAAGTGAAAAGTGAAAGGGAAGTCACTCATTCGTGTCCAATTCTTCGCGACCCCATGGACTGCAGCCCAGGTAAGAGTACTGGAGTCGGTTGCCATTGCCTTCTCCGAAGGAAATTCTATAGGAGAATTCTTATTCTCTTATAAGAATTCTATAAGAGAAAAAGAGTCAGTTCTGTAAGATAAAAAATTCTATCTTTCTCTTCAAGGGTCAATTATATAAGAGAGAGAGAGAGAAAAAAAAGAACTACCCCAAGCATCTAAAAGCAACACTTCATAATTTCTATCCGGAAAGGAAAACAGATTTCAAAATAGGTTTCCTTGCTATTGTGTTCTTATCTGAAAAAGTAGTTGCTTGCATTAAGGAATGATGTATAATATACCTAGAAAAGGCCTCCATGAGTGGGAAGTGGTTTTTTTCACTGATATCCATGGGATTGATGTTTTGAAGTGAACCATCCTGTACAACACTGGAATGTTGCAATACCTTCTGATATTAGTCAGTATTTCCTTCTGTCACAGCAAGCAGCCTCCTCAATGCTCAAAGATAGACTTGTGTTGCATAGTGACAAAGTAGTAATCTCTTAATGCTGCTAACATAATCTCTCATGTTACATTTAAATTAAATCAGTGAAATAATCCATCAATATCTGCTATATCTATGGATGCCAAAAAGTTTAACCAATTATTATCAACATCAACTAAATCTATTTAAATTATATTTAGTAGAAGAATCCATTTCATTCCAGAGGACAAGAGTACTTACTCCCCCGCTTCTGCTGATGTAACTAGAGAGAGCTTAAAAATTCTTGTTCTTATTCCTGGGTAATCAGGCAAGCCTTTTAACTTCAATCTTATTATTTATTACCACTTTAAATGTTCACTTAACAGTGATGTTTTTGACAACTAATGTTGGAGAAGACTCTTCAGAATCCCTTGGACAGCAAGGAGATCAAACCAGTCAATTCTAAAGGAAATCAATATTCTAATGAATATTCATTGGAAGGACTGATGCTGAAGGGGAAGCTCTGATACTTTGGCTACCTAATGTGAAGAACTGACTCACTGGAAAAGATCCTGATGCTGGGAAAGATTGAAGACAGGGGGAGAAGGGGATGAAAGAGGATGAGATGGCTGGATGGCATCACTGACTCGATGGACATGAGTTTGAGCAAGCTCTGTGAGTTGGTGATGGACAGGGAAGCCTGGTGTGCTGGAGTCCATGGGATCATAAAGAGTTGGACACAAATGAGCGACTGAACTGAACTGACAATTTCGGAACTCTGAGAAAGTTAAAACTTCTACCTGAAGTGATTACATGATTATATTCATTCAGCTGAAATCTGTATGCAGGTCAGGAAGCAACAGTTAGAACTGGACATGGAACAACAGAATGGTTCCAAATAGNTGGACGTTGAGTCTGAGTGAATTCCGGGAGATGGTGATGGACAGGGAGGCCTGGCGTGCTGCGATTCATGGGGTTGCAAAGAGTTGGACACGACTGAGCGACTGAACTGATTCATTTGGCTAAGTAGATTGTCCAAAATGTGCCAATATGATGGAAGAAAGACAGTTTTTATAAAGATTATACTTCCCAAAATGTTAATACTAGGTTTATTTACTATACAAAGAAGGTCTTAAAATGCCTCTACTTCCTTCTCTACAAACAATGCCTACAAATATTAATACAGATTTTTTTTTTAACCAGGATGTACCTGAGTTGCTTTCAATTAGGATATAGTGTAAGATAAGCAATCTCCAATTTTAAATATAAAAGTATTTTTCAATTCAGAATTCTGGTGTCTGGCTCACTCTTTCTGATGTGAAAAATTAAGCAATTAGTCCTTATTTTAAAATTGTAGTTTATAAAGGGCAGATGGTAAATCATTCTAAAAAGAAAAATATTCCTGAAAATGAGCTGTCTCAGAGAGTTTTAAAACAGACATTGACTTTTTCAGATCTGTATTATCAGCAAAATATCAGTAGAAATAGGCTGATAAACATAAGCTTCTCAAATGGTCTTATTATTTTGTTTAGTTTCATTTCCATTTTAGAGATTGCTCTTGCCGTATTATTCTATAAAAAGCAAATAAGAAGATCATAAGAGAGTCATGTCTAGAGGCACGTTGGCTTATCCTGATTCCTATCATTCCTATGTAGACACTGCACGGAGGTGCTGAACTGTGCATCCACTGCTAGGCTGGAAGCTCTGTGAGGGCAGGAAGTATCATTCTTCTTTGNTGCTCTTGCCGTATTATTCTATAAAAAGCAAATAAGAAGATCATAAGAGAGTCATGTCTAGAGGCACGTTGGCTTATCCTGATTCCTATCATTCCTATGTAGACACTGCACGGAGGTGCTGAACTGTGCATCCACTGCTAGGCTGGAAGCTCTGTGAGGGCAGGAAGTATCATTCTTCTTTGTCTTTCTTTGTCCTTTGACTGTTCACAGTCAATCTTCAACAGCAGTACTTAAAGGGATGAATAAACAGATCCATTTAGGGTAGACAACACGTATGAGAAACATCAGAGGGTTTTCCTGGTGGCTCAGAGGTTAAAGCGTCTGCCTGCAATGCGGGAGACCTGGGTTCGATCCCTGGGTTGGGAAGATCCCTTGGAGAAGGAAATGGCAACCCACTCCAGCATTCTTGCCTGGAGAACCCCATGGACGGAGGAGCCTGGTGGGCTACAGTCCATGGGGTCACAGAGTTGGACATGACTGAGCGACTTAAAAAAATAAAATAAAAACATCAGAAATGGCCTTCTAAGGGAATCTCAAGTATGACTGTATTTTAAGTTTAATGATTATTACTGAATGATAGAAAAAAAAGATCAAAGTCTACTCTTCTTTTGGTCAATTAGAGTATTTAGGGCCCCATAATAGCACTGTTATGCTATGCTTGGGAGAGGGAGTAAAGGACAAAAACATCAAGTAAGATGGATGATGTGTGTCAGATTCTATTTCTCTATGATTCTTTGAGGCTCAGTGTTCTCTTTTTTAAAAAATATTCATTTCAAATAGGATATAGTGTAAGATAAGCAATCTCCAATTTTAAATATAAAAGCATTTTTCAGTTCAAAATTCTGGTGTCTGGCTCACTCTTTCTGATGTGAAAAATTAACCCTGCAGCATGCAGGATCTTCCTTGCGGCAAATGGGCTTCTCTCCAGTTGAGACATATGGGGCTTAGCAGCCTCTAGGCATATGGGAACTTAGTTTCCCAACCATGAATCAAACCCGTACTCCCTGCATTGCAAGGTGGATTCCTAACCACTATACCACAAGGGAAGTCCCCTGAAGCTGAAGAGTCTGAATGAGGCTAGTGAAAGAAACCTGCAGTGGGTAGCACAGGCGTGGCTAGCAATCTGCTTGTGCAGTACAGATTCTAATCTAATCTTTCTTTTCCTTGGCATCAGTGGAGGACATTCATGCTTTTGTATCTCTTTTTCAATGCCCAGCTTCCACAATCTAAGCTGAAAATGATAAAAACAAACTGTTGCTGTTGTTCAGTTGCTCAGTCGTGTCTGACTCTTTGCGACCCCATGGACTGTAGCACACCAGGTTTCCCTGTCCTTCACTGTCTCCTAGAGTTTGTTCAAACTCATGTCCGTTGAGTCTGTGATGCTATCTAGCCATCTCATCCTCTGCTGCTCTCTTCTCTTTTTGCCTTCAATCTTTCCCAGCATCAGGGTCTTTTCCAATGAGTTGGCTCTTCTCATCAGGTGGCCAAAGTATTGGAGCTTCAGCATCAGTCCTTCCAATGAGTATTCAGGGTTGATTTCCTTTAGGATGGACTGGCTTGATCTCCTTGCTCCAACTGGATACAATCTAAATGTGTATTTGTGTGACTCAGAAGAAATTTGGTCAATCTATATAATGTAGTACAGAGCCATTAAATGTGTTTTCATACAGAGATACATGCCTGTGTGTGAATAATAGTTTCCTGAAATTGATCAAAGTGGTTACTTCTAGGAAATGGGAGGTCAAACTCAGGAGGGGAAAGGGCAGAGTTCACCTTTTTTTAAAAAATATGGTTTGATTTATTCATCATGAGTAATTAATGGTTTTGTAAACAAAAAGGGAAAAAAATATAACATTTCTACGGACTCTCTTCTTTTTCCAATCACTTTACAACAGATTAGTAACATTACCAGACTGAAGTTCCCTAGAACTTCTGCATGAGGAGGAATGTTGCATCCTGCACCTCCTTGAAGCAAAGGAGGCTTCCTCGCACTCACCATCTTCCAGGCATAGCTAACATTGTAGGCCTCCTTTCCAGTTTCCCTCAGCTTGTTTATGTGCCAGGACAGAGATGAGTTCACAGGGACTGCGATAATCTGGCTGCCCAGAGGGAGGCTGCATTGGCAAACAGAATGAAATACTTCAGGCAAGATAAAATGAAGCACTTAATTAAAGGCAGGGAAGATGCTGTGAGTCACTGACCACCTCCTGATTTTGAAAAGCAATGAAGCTCATCACTTTTGAAAGAGATAATATGAGATTTTCAATCTTGTAAAAGCATTATGTCAGCTCCACACTGAAAACATTCCTTCCTCTCTACCCCTGCCCCCTGATTCTAATTCTTTCCAGAGACTAACTTGTCTCAAATCACGCAGTCATTAATTTACAGCCAATGAGCACAAAGACCCATTTCTCTATAGGTTACCATCTGCCAAAATAATGTATCATGGTTGGGAAAAAATCCAGCCTGTTCCTTATTTCAAGAGAAAATGTTGCATATGATTGTGCTGTCAACTTGGAATGGACAGTGCTTTGCCAAGCTATTTTTTGGCACGCTCTAGAGCTGATCCTCAACGTAACCTCTTATTTTGCCAACAATTTCCAACTTGGTATAACTGGAGTACCTTTAAAAATGAGATGAGATATACCTGATTTTACACCTAAAGGCAATGTGAACATAAGAATTTGATTTATAAGACACTCTCCACACATAATAGTTCTAAGAGATTTTACCTACTTTACAAAGTGAACAAAATTTTGGCCACTATTCTTATATCAAAAACCATACTCTTGATAACATTAAAATAATTTATATACTTGTTTTATTTATTATCAACACTCATATTTGACCTCAATGGATCCTATTCTCAGAGAAAAAAACAAGATATTATGACCCTCACCTTTTCCTTACCTTAGGATATTTTGCCGAACAAACTCAAATTTGGGGATATTTTCATAATGAATGATGTCAGTGTGAAGGGGGGGTTCTGAGAGTAAATATGGCCTGGTAAGAGATGGATGCATAAGGGTATACCCTGAAATAAGAAAAAAACAAAACAAAACACACACACACTATGGGAAACATGTTGTAGGAAGAACTGATTCTAATAAAAGTGCTCATCATAGATTTGAAATGTGGGATATTCTGAAAGGGCTGTTCAACACTCAGCTTCTCAGTCTGCAACTCAGGAGTCTAATAAAACCTGAACTTGTTTTATGTTTTCTTGCATAAAATTTTGGAAGTGTAGCAAGATGTCTTAAATTATTGAACATCTCCCTAATCAAGAATATTTGGGAGGTACTGACCATTTGGTTTTCATTTTATAAAATCTATCATATAAATCTTAATGTCAGTAAATATTAAGAAAACAATGTAGACCAAAAAAAGAGCCAAACGATCACTTCTATGTTTCATTCAATCTTCAAGTCTAATTTCCTGACGGTTATAAGTAGCTATTACCTACTCCTCAACACAAGATAGAAACAAGTGCACAATCTTCAGATTCATTCTGCCATCGTTACGGTGTTCTATGACAAATAAGTAGTCCTAGTCACACTTTTTCTACAAATACCATCATTTTCCTACTCTGTTAGTATCAGAATCTCTGCAGATGATTTTTCTTCAGGATGTTAAAGAAACCGTTCTTTCCTATGTAAGTTTTAGTAGATTACCTTTGTCATCTATGAGGAAAGTATAGGAAGCCAAGGAGTCTTGGTAATACGTCACGTCTTCAAGGATGTAAGCCAGGTTCACGTCCACGCCTACAATTCCCAGAAGGAGGTTTCCAAAATAACAGGGTTTACTTACAGTCATTATCAAACCTATGGGTTAAAAACAAAATAAAAAATCCAAATATGTCAGAGAAGGCATTGAACAAAGGTTGGTGCTGTGCTCCAGGCACTGTGAAGGCTGCAAACAGCATCTTAGTTTGCTCTGAAGAAGTTTCCTGTGTGCCACAGTGGCCAAGCTGCCTTTGCTGACAGCATAAAGGAGTTATGAGTGATGCAAATAGACTCTTTAGGAATTCAGACATCTTCATTAATTTAAATGGAGGTAATTTGTACCTTTTCCACTATTTTTTCACCTAAAAGGATATTACATTCCAGATCCATACAAAACATCAGCAACATATATATCATTCTACTTCTGTAAAGAGGATGATTCAACTGACTTTGCAAGACCACTGGACAAAGAATCTCACATTCTGGGCTCTAGCCCAACTGTGTCCTTTATGTATCATACATATGATACTGGACATAACTTTGAGCCTTGATCTTCATGTCCATTTAAAGGACACGTGGTAATTACCTTACCAATTCCTGTGCTGTGCTGGGCTCAGTCACTCAGTCATGTCTGACTCTTTTGTGACCCCATGAACTGTAGCCCGCCAGGCTCCTCTGTCCATGGAAGCTTCTGGGCAAGAATTCTGGATTGGATTGCCATTTCCTCTCCAGGGGACCTTCCCAACCCAGGGATTGAACCCGTCTCCCATGTCTCCTGCATTGCAGGCGGATTCTTCACTGCTGAGCCACCAAGGAAGCTCACCTTACTCATTTCTAGGAGATGTTAAATGAAAGAGATTATGGGTAAAGGAAAGCTTATTACGTATTCTATTTTATTAATGAATCCTACAAAAAAAAAAACCCAGAAAGATAATGAGAAAAATAAAACAGAAAGGTACAGAATCTTATGATCTGGCCACTTAGAACTCTGAGCAGCTAAAGGAGACATTAAAGTTCTAAGGGAATATATTTCTAGTCACTTGGGCCAAGAACTTGCAAACATTTACATAAATGGTCAGATAGTAGATATTTTAGGCTTTGTGAGCTATTTAACCTCTGGTGCATATTTTTTCTTTTTTTTTCTAACACATCTTTAAAAACATAAAAACCATTCTTAGCTCACAGGCCATACAATAGGATAAAGAGGGAAAGAGAAAAGCCAAGCGGAGGAAGACCTACAGAAGTAGAAGGCATGAACAGTGGTCAATGCATTGCCTGGAGCAGCAGAACAAGTGGGCTCTTTGCTCATTTCTACTACTGAGTTGGCTAAGACGTGCCACCTCTCTGAAAGCGTCTCCTTGTGCATTATACGGGGAGCTGAGACAAAGCGATCTCTAGGACCCTGACAATTCTACAATCTCATGGTTCTAATGAGGTTGCAAAGAATAGGACACAACTTAGTGACTGAACAACAACACATGGTTCTAAATAAAATTTAGAACAAAAAGATGGATAGTTTCTCTCCATCTTGCTCTTACGTCTTACAGTGCGTGATGACATGATCATGCCTACTAGCATGGCAGAAAGCCATTCTTTTATCAACACCTAGGAAAGGCATTTAAATCACTTTGAAGACGTCTACAGAGAGAATAGTGTCTGATGTCCACTCAAAATATTATTGAGTTGTTGTGACTGCAAAGGCCAATTAAATTTACCACTTGGAAGAAAGAAGTGGATACAATACTTCTGTAAGACAAGTAAGTTTTGGGTATATAATGTACAGAGCATACAGACTATAGTTATAGTTATTAGTATTGCACATTTGAAAGTTGCTTTGGGTAGATCTTAAAAGTTCTTAACACAAGAAGTAAATTATAACTACATGAAGTGGTTGGTATAAACTTATTGCAGCATTTTGCAATATATACAAATATTAAATCATCATTTTATACACCTAAAACTAATGCTCTGTTGTACGTTTATTATACCTCAATAAGACAAGAAAAAAAAAAAAAGCTATGCAATGGGTATTTATTATAATTTCAAAAGCATTCTTTAAGTAGTCAATTTTCAGAATGCTATCTATTGGTTTTAAAACATTGAAAAATAATAGTTATCTAAGAAGCTTTTAAAAATACATTTTGGAGATTTTTGCTCAGGTATCCCTGGGCAAAGGGGTTATAAGTGATGGGAGCATCGCTATGAGGGCCAGGAGACTGAGGTCACAGTCTGCATGCCACATTCCCCTGGGCTTTAGTCTAAGAAGAAAGTCTTTTTCACAGAGCAGTAAAGTGCAACAGAAATATTTGGGGACCACACGCTTGCTTCAAATTTCTGTTCTCCTCTGGACATACTGAGAGCAAGCTTGATAAAAGAAAGGCAGTCTTACTTTTCAGTTATCAATTTGGACAGAAGACTCTTTATCCCATTGTGGCAAATAAAGTATGCTAAGCTCTTGCTACATTTAATGAAATACCCATACACCCTCCCTACTTTAAAGTACATAGACTTGTATTTTAAAAGAAATATGTCTAGTAACTGATACTTGAATCTGTGGAGATTTTGAATTAGAGCCATCTAAACATGAGTTTCTTTAGACTGAGGGTCCCCTTGTCATAGAGTTAGAGGAAATATCACCCAGGATTTCCAAGAAGTGAAAGTACAAAGATGAATATGATATTCTCTAGTAGGGAGAATATAATAGGGGAATAGGGGAATGCAGGAGAATAATAGGGGAATAGGGGAATGCAGCAGATCAGTAAATAGTGACTGAAACCCACTGCATGGGAGTCATAAAACAGGCCCTAAGGACTAAACTCTGGAAAGCAGTAGCTTTGCATATAATTTAATTTAAAGCATACATGGTAGCTTCTGGATGGAAAATTTGGGGAAAGGTCCCACTGTACCTGATACCGCTAACGGTAACTGAACTTGACTACACAATCAGGACTCAGTCTTGACACCTGTCTCAATTCCTTTTACACAGAATTGTCATATTCCATTGATCTATTTTTCTATTATCTGATTAGAATACTTCTTGAGGGTGAGGTATGTGTCTTGTCCATCCTGCCTGACGAAATGCTTGACTGGCACTCAGCCACATGGGTAAAATGCACAAATTGCCATTCTCATTTAAAACCTGACATTTCCCTATAAAAGGAAATAACCTTATGTAAAGGCATGAGTTTCTATTCTGTACACATCTGTTGGCCCTGCCAGAACTAGGAAGGAAAAAGAAATTGAGGTGTGACAGTAGCTACCATGCTTCTTCCCTATAGAAAGAACATATCTACTGAACTTCTATAAATCATAGCCTCTATAACATTTATTACTTTTTATATGTGAGTTTTCTCTGAGTATTGTGAAAATCCCTAGCAAACAGAACTTAAAAACAAGATCTCATATGGTGATGCTGTTTGCCTAGTAATTAGCTGCCTCTTAAACTTCCTTATCAAGAGAAGATGAGAGGGAAGAATGCAGGGAAAAAGGATAAGCAAGAAATTGAGGAGGAAAAGAAAAAATTGTATTTTTACTGAGCACATAGTGTTCGCCTAGGTATCCTCCAGATGCTTTAAATATACTAGTGCATTTAATCTTCACAATTACTTTGATGGAAATGTTATTTTTCCTGGTTTAAAGACTAAAAATTTAATCATATGAAGATTAAACACTTTACCTGACATCGTATTATGGGTAACTTGTGAAATCAGGATATTAATGACAATAACAGTATTAATAACAAAAACAAAATAATAAATCTAGACCAGTTAATTATTACTGAAAGGTATTTTGGACATTAACAAACTGTGGTTTTTCCAGTGGTCATGTGTGGATGTGAGAGTTGGACTATAAAGAAAGCTGAGCGCCAAAGAATTGATGCTTTTGAACTGTGGTGTTGGAGAAGACTCTTGAGAATCCCTTGGACTGCAAGGAAATCCAACCAGTCCATCCTAAAGAAGATCAGTCCTGGGTGTTCATTGGAAGGACTGATGTTGAAGCTGAAACTCCAGTACTCTGGCCACCTGATGTGAAGACCTGACTTATCTGAAGACCCGAATGCTGGGAAAGATTGAGGGCAGGAGGCGAAGGGGATGACAGAAGATGAGATGGTTGCATGGCATCACCGACTCAATGGACATGGGTTTGGGTGGACTCTGGGGGTTAGTGATAGACAGGGAGGCCTGGCATGCTACGGTTCATGGGTGACTGAGCGACTGAACTGAACTAAAATCTTATAAACTTAATAACCCAAAGATTTATTATGTGAAAGATGTTGTGTTTTTGCAGATAACCAAATGCCGGGAGAAATATCAATAACCTCAGATATGCAGATAACACCACCCTTATGGCAGAAAATGAAGAGGAACTAAAGAGCCTCTTGATGAAAGTGAAAAAGGAGAGTGAAAAAGTTGGCTTAAAGCTCAACATTCAGAAAACGAAGATCATGGCATCTAGTCCCATCACTACATGGGAAATAGATGGGAAAACAGTGGAAACAGTGTCTGACTTTATTTTTCTGGGCTTCAAAATCACTGCAGATGGTGACTGCAGCCATGAAATTAAAAGACGCTTACTCCTTGGAAGNCCCATCACTTCATGGCAATTAGATGGGAAAACAGTGGAAACAGTGAGAGACTTTATTTTTGGGGAGATCTCCAAAATCACTGTAGATGGTGACTGCAGCCATGAAATTAAAAGACGCTTACTCCTTGGAAGGAAAGTTATGACCAACCTAGATAGCATATTCAAAAGCAGAGATATTACTTTGCCAACTAAGGTCCGTCAAGTCAAGGCTATGGTTTTTCCAGTAGTCATGTATGGATGTGAGAGTTGGACTGTGAAGAAGGCTGAGCACTGAAGAACTGATGCTTTTGAACTGTGGTGTTGGAGAAGACTCTTGAGAGTTCCTTGGACTGCAAGGAGATCCAACCAGTCCATTCTGAAGGAGATCAGCCCTGGGATTTCTCTGGAAGGAATGATGCTAAAGCTGAAACTCCAGTACTTTGGCCACCTCATGCGAAGAGCTGACTCATTGGAAAAGACTCTGATGTTGGGAGGGATTGGGGGCAGGAGAAGAAGGGGATGACAGAGGATGAGATGGCTGGATGGCATCACTGACTCGATGGGCCTGAGTCTGAGTGAACTCCGGGAGTTGGTGATGACAGGGAGGCCTGGCGTGCTGCGATTCATGGGGTCACAAAAGAGTCAGACACAACTGAGCGACTGAACTGAACTGAACTGAAATGTGAGTTAACAAGATTAAATACATTACCAAAAATAACAAGTGGTAGAGTAGGATTGAAATTCTCTCCACGTCAAGCCTGTGTCTATTTGACTGCACTTGCCTTTGATGCTGAATCCCAAGCACTTCTGCCTTATTTACCACTTGCTTTGCAAAGTTACTTTTTAGTACCAAATTCACTTTTAGATTAGGGGGAATCCTCACAAAGCTTCTAGATGTACCCATTATGTTTTTTTTTAATTGTTTATTTTTAGTTGGAGGATAATTGCTTTACAGTGTTGTATTGGTTTCACATCAACATGAATCAGCCGTAAGTATACATAAGTTCTCTTCCTCTTGTACCTCCCTCCCACCTCCCATCCCAAGACCCATTATGTTGACTGAGGCTAGAGCATGAGGAAGAAATAAGGCTGCAGATTTCTGCTCTAGAACATAGTACTCACTGGGCTGCTGGCGGGGAGGCTACACAATCCTTTGACTAGCGAAGACGATGCCCACTCCCCCTAATGCTCACATGGCAAATACTGAACAACATTTAAAAGTGACTGTTTGACTCATGTCCACTTCTTTTCACTTTCCTTCAGTAGGAAGTTTTCTCCGAACTCACCATCTCCCATCTCATCAGAGAAGGGGAGGCTAAAGACAGCTTCATCAATCATCCGGTTGGGAAGGTTGGTATAGAACCTGCCAACTGTGGTCTCCAGGTTACTCAACTGGTTCAGTACCATCATGCTGCCCTTAATCACTGGCAAGGCTATCCGGTCCAGCACACCGTACTTCCCTGAGTTCTGTTCGGCCAGATCTCTTAGAAAAGCCAGCTCTTTCAAGCCAGTCACCCCATCTGAAATAGAAAGCCAAGGGAAGACAATGTAAAACAAACTGGTGTATATCCGTAGGACAGCCTTCTCATTTAGATTTAATAAGAGTCTCAGTGAGGTCTTGCAGTGCCAAAGGGATCTTTGCAGAGACAATCTGGACTTAGGACACAGATATCAGTTCCTGCAGAGGAACAAAGCTGAAGGCATGATCTTTCCTCCAATAGTAATGAGGCCAAAGGAATTCTTCAAAAGGCAATGATGAAAAACACATGACTAAACAGAGGAGCCCCATTCAGCAAGGATTTCTTCCTTGAAAGTTTAATTATAAAATGTAAATTAGTTTTCTGCATTTAATATTTGAAAGCAAAAGTAATGATTAACAAGTCTGCATTTAATTTAAATTAGTAGATGAAGTTGTAAGAGTTTTAAAGGATTGAGGTTTGCCATTTCATTTCTTACCTCTTTGCCTATTAAACACTTGCCAAAGTCTTCTGCAACTAAAGGAAAGAATTATGGATTGTATTTAGTGATGTCTCCAAACCCCATTTCTTTAAACTCAGTTTAATTACATATGTTTTCATGCTTTATATTGTAGGGATAATACTGGATTTGATTTATTTAATATATATTTTTTTATGTTTAGAGAGTTTTAAAATCTTTGTAAAAGATTCAGGCATACTGGGATGTATTGCTCTACAACATCTGTAATCTATAGCACAAAAATAAATTTAATAACCTTTTTTTAAAGTTTTGGTTTGCTATTGTTGGAACGCAGTCAAAAGGATTAGTAACTGATCCCATATGGGTACCATTGTAAACAAATTCAAATTATTTCAGTCACTACTGAAATTCTACCAATGAGTTTTAAAAAGATTTTGGCCTCATGTTCTTGAACTGTTTCGTCATTAAAAAATCTAAGAGTTCATGGTTCACCTACCTTCAGTGACTATCATTTTAAAATAGGAAATATATATACTTCTAGTCCATTTCTAAAATCATGGCAGGATCTAAAGGATATAATTTCTTTCTTAACACACTGTATATAAATAATTTAGATTTTGCTCCACTCAGACAATGCTGAAAGAGAATCAGAATCAGATTATCATTGCCTTTGCTTAACACAGAATTGAAATGGGAGGTAAGTGGTATATTTCAGAGTAAAAGACAACACATAAGATGTGATTGATCCCTGATCTTACACCCTTGGGAAGCTTACAGGGGTGAATGATAAAAGGAGACAATTTGAGGGAATAAGAATATTTCCTTTCTTTGTCATGTCCTGCATGGCTCTTTCAAAATGTACAAGGAAAGTAACAAACAGGAATATCTACTAGACAAAGAGCATTGCCCAAGATACCAAGGACTGGGTTATCTTATGCTACTCCATTATGAAACATTATGCAGGTGTGGCAGCAGGGTAAGCAGGGTGGCAGACTGGATTATTCTATCAACAATGTGGTTGTGCTGGAAACTACATTTCCCAGAATCCCCTTTCCTCTATGCTTCCAGGTTAAACATGGCCAGAAGTGAAGGGCTTGTAACTTGAGAGGTGAAGTGAGAGATGTTAAGAGACAGACACAGAGGGACCTGAAAGTTCCAGTGCATTCCACTCTTTTGATTTGTGTTCAGTTCCCTTTCCCAGCTGCTGGCTTACTCACCAAGGGAAACCCAACCAAGGGCAGGCTCGCTCCAGATGCTTCACTGAGAATTCACAGAGAGAGCAGCCATAAAGGGACAACAACTTCTCAGACTTCTATACCAGACTTCCTACACAGCCTGCAGTGGACCTAGTCTCNTAGTTGACTTTTTCCAGAGAATGCCAGAAGAGTGGAAAAGCAGGCAGATTCTTAGTTTTGGGGGGTACATGCCCAGGAAATGCCAGGGAGAAAAACCCTGAGATTTGACTCGTCCTTGCCCATCAAAATCTCCTGCCGCGTGACCTTGTCATGGGTGGGATTCCTCATGCTGGCTCCCGGCACTGCAGTGGACCTAGTCTCCAGATATCCTTGCAAGCTTCAACTTGTTCACCCAGATCAGAGCAGGTTAATAACCTTTGAGTTGTCAACTCCTCTTTGCATCTTTACTCTTCCAGTTTCCCCCCATAATTGTGTACATTCTTATTCTCTTATTTTAAATTGAGGTATTGTGTTGGTTTCAGGTATACAGCAAAGTGATTCAGTTATATATGTATATATTTTTCAGATTACTTTTCAATATAGGTTATTACAAGATATTGAATATGGTTCCATGCATTATGCATTAAATCTTTGTTGCTTATCTATTTTATGTGTACTAGGATCTGTTAATCCCATACTCCAAATTTATCCCTCCCTGACACCTTTTCCTTTTGGTAACTGTAAGTTTGTTTCCTATGTCTGTGAATCTGTTTCATATATAGATTCACTTGTATTATTATTATTATTTAAATATTTCACATATAAGAGATATATTTGTCTTTCTTTATCTGACTTACTTCAGACTTAATTGTCCAGGTTCATCCATGTTGCTATAAATGACAATGGTCCATTCTTTTTTATGGCTGAATAATAAATATTCCATTGCATACATTTACCACATCTTAAATCAATCATCTGTTGATGGGCAGTTGGGTTGTTTCCATGTCTTTGCTATTATTAATAGTACTTCTATGAACATTGCGGTGCATTTTTTTTCAATCTGAGCTTTTGTTTTTCTCAGATAGAAGTTTAGGAGTGGGATTGCTAGATCATATGGTAGCTCTATTTTTAAAGAAACTTCCATACTGTTTTCTGCAGTGGCTGCACAAATTTACATTCTCATCAATAGTACATGCTCTTATTCTGATAATTAATTTGATATACCACAATTTTCACTCTGATTCTGCTTCTCTATTTGAACTGACAGAATTAAGGGTATGTGTCAACCCTCTTGAGTAATGTTCTGAGATACTTTTCAGAGAAGTGTGTCAGGCTAGCTTATGGGAAGAAAGAGAAAAGATGAGAGTGGTTAGGGGAAGTAACCAGAAGTTTCAAAAAGTGGAATTATCAGGGGAACAGCAAGTGCACATGATACTCCCATGGGAAGATCTAGGACCAAAGAAGAGATGGGTGACGCAAGAAAACTGCTCAGTATCTGCCTAAGCAGACCTTCAAAACACATGGGAAAGGCATGATCACTTCCTTTTATGTTTCCTTACACCTGTTCTATTGCCTCTAATTCATTTGCCTTGGCTGTCTTCCTCACTGGGTCAAGGGCTTCTTGAAGACAAGAGATGTTGTATAAAACAGCTCTAAGACCTCAGCGCACTATGTCGTATATGGTATGTGCTTCATAAGCACACCATATCTTGCGTATTTATTATTAGAGCAGCCCTGTGGAGATTTTCTTCTTTTCATTTGACAGATCAAAGTGAGGCCCCCAAGAGATTAAGTAACTAGCCATAAGCCACACGGCTAGCAAATGCAGACCGAAACTGAAGACCTCCAGACATCAGCCCCTGTGTTTTTCCATGTGCAAGCAATCCACAAAATATCTGGAAAACAATCATGCTGGCCTAAATACAGATTCCTGGAACTTATCTAGGAGGGTCTGATCACAAATCTGTAGACACTGCCTGGGAGTCTGCATTTAAAGATGAATCTACAAGTAATCCTTATCCCATTAAAACATAAGAACCAGTGCCCCTCAAGCCAGCTGGTTCTGCACAGAAATCTGGAAGTGGAGAGGGGAGATAAGAGACAATAGGTGAGGAGGACTGTAAATCAAGATGTGTTCTCTCAAGAAAAAGAGAATGGGGCCGCTTTGAACACTGAGAGCCATGAGCCCAAAGAAGAAAATGAAGAGCTGTGTATTCATAGGTGGTGGGGGTGGGGGGGGGCATGACACAGCAGGGAGCTAGAAAATTGGGCTGTCGTCAGACTGGAGGATGGTTACACTGCTAAAAGGAAACTAGAGTATTCTATCAGATTTGCCAGTTTAGTAAACACTCTCACAGACTGATTTAACAGGCACACAATCAGCCTTAATGAGCACCTAGCAAGTGCCTGGCACCATCCTGGGTGCTCACTCAACGTCAGGGTTAGCCTTCCCAAGAACTCTGTCAAGTAGACACATCTCATTGCCACGACACAGCTACGCAAGGGGATAGGGAGAAAGTGGCACAGCTGGTGATTCTGCAGGTAAATGTGATATTCACAGTCCTGGTTTTACAGAATAATCTAGGTTAGTACTTGGGCTTCTTGATCTTAAATCAATGAGATAAGTTAATAAGCTTCATACAGTATCAAAATCTAAGTATATATGGAGAACTCCCCCCTCCCCCAAAAAAAATGGAGCTGCACAGATGCCCGTGTAAGACCGTGTAACTGCAGAAGTTTTAGAAATGAGGAGCTGGCTGGACAAAGAGACGAAGAGACAGGGACATCCTGACACATGCCCTGAGCATCCATATAAGGGGGAGAAAGCTGGGTTTGGGAAGGAATCTGCTCCTTATACCCTCATCAAAGCACCCTGTGATGGTTCTTTCATATTTTTTGAAAGCAGCATGCACTTAGAGAGAACATTTTATCTGAAAGAAAAGGATCTCGAAACACTACCTACCGTTCATGAGGGCGTAGGTGAGAATCATTACAGAGTTGTTTAGAAAGCTATTTTCTTCATTGATGACACGGAGAGTTGCCTTTTTATCTTCTTCTGAAGAGTCCTTTGATGTAATGCCAGCGGACAGGTAAATGATGACCATGTCTGTATCTAAACAAACACATACAAACTGAATGTTACATCAGAGGCTGGCTAAAGGCAGCAACAAGTTTCTCTTCCACTGGACTTTCCTGCCTCCAGGACCTGCCGGGCCCACTCTTCTTACTCCTGCCCATCTGATGCCGAGCTTTCATCTCCCTGCTTCTGCTCCTCTTCCATCCCGCCTGTACTGGGCCACAAGGCCTCATTTAGCCAGTGTCAGGTAAAGAGATGCTCCTAATGAGTTTACTAGATCAAAGAAGGCAAGTTCCTCCAGGCATCCACGGTTGTGGCAATTCAGCCATCCCAAATGGATGTCTCTCCTGCCTTCTGAAATAGAGCATTCAGAACCTGATTTACTCCTTCCTCAGTGACCCAGGATCTTTACCAGGAATATACATTTTGGGGGATCTAGGCTTTAAAATGATGGTTCTTCCAGAGACTGCTGAGATTTGCAAGGTTATCTGTCTCTATGCTAAGCAGTTCCAAAAAAAACATTTCTGTTTTAAAATTCATCAGCGTAGAAAAGCAGTAAAAAAAAAAAAAAAAAAAGTGGACATAGGAGCCAAGTCGCCTGTGTCCACATCTCAGCTGTGCTACTTTCAAGTAGTGTCTGGGTAGATTACCTAACCTTTCTATGCCAAAATCTCCTTATCTAAAACAAAATGAGGATAATGACCGTATTTACTTCATAGAGTTGCTATGATGGCTAATTGGTTAATTTTAGAGTGAAAGCAAAAGTATGATGGTGAGTAGAAAATCAAAGAAAGAAACTTTAACACAAAACAAAAAAGAAAACCCTTGTACCGGCATGAAGAAGCACCTAGACTCTAGAGTAAAATGACTCTCCAGCTAGGGCTAATGACTGAGAACTCATTGTAGCTCCCAGTGAACACTTCTTTCAGGAGGATTTCCTCAAAAATTAAAGTGGTACATTTCCTATCACTAAAGATGCAAGGGCTATATGACAAGCTTTAACGGAAGGAGGGCTGTAAGCCAGCTGGATTTTATACTGTCTTTTTAACCTGAGGTTCTCTGATTCAGTATCTGTTTTTAAGATAACCTACACAGATGTTCTTTTAATTGAGAAATAATGATTGATACATTTCATATGCTATATGCTTGTTTCTTTAGGTTCTTATGGTTGTCATTCATCTGTGATTGCTTTCTAGCTACTGGGGGAGGCAGCCTCCAGGTTGGTCCCCCAATGATCCTACTTCCTGATATTCACTTCACTGTGTGGTCTCTCTTTGAGGGTAAACTGGACTTAATGACAGAATGCAGCAGAGGTCATGAGGTGTCAAGAGATGGATTAGGTTACAGAAAGACCATGGCTTCCACCTGTGTGCTCTCTCTCGGGTAAGCCAGAGAGAATGTTGTGAGCTAGCCTATGAGAGGCAAGGAACTGAGGCCCTCAGAACTGAATCCTCCAGCAACCATTGAGGGAACTTAGAAGCAGATCTTTCCCAAGTTGAACTCTGAGATGACAGCCTCTCTGGCCAACAATGTGACCACAACCTCATAAGATACCTTTGGACAGAGGCACCCAACCATGCTGTGCCCAGATTCCTTACCTATAAACACTGAGATAATAAATGTTGTCTTAAGCCACTGAGTGTTGGGTAATTTAGTATCCAGGAACAGATTATTTAAAAAATCATCCTAACAATGATGAGAATACAATGACTGAATTTTCTTCCATTTGAAAATTTCCATTTTAGACTCTTTATTATGTAGAATTGAATAACAACAACTTGATGCTTTTGAACTGTGGTATTGAAGATTCTTAAGAGTCCCTTGGACCATAAGGAGATCCAACCAATCCTTCTTAAAGGAAATCAGTCTTGAATATTCATTGGAAGGACTGACGCTGAAGCAAAGCTCCAATACTTTGGCCACCTGATGGAAAGAACCGACTCATTGAAAAAGACCCTGATGCTGGGAAAGATTGAAGGCAGGAGGAGAAGGGGACGACAGAGGAAGAGATGGTTGGATGGCATCATCACCAACGCGACGGACATGAGTTTGAGTAGGCTCCGGGAGTCTGTGATGGACAAGGAGGCCTGACATGCTACAATCCATGGGGTTGCAAAGAGTCAGACATGACTAAGCAACTGAACTGAGCTGAAGACTTAATATATAAGCAAGCTTTACAGCTAATTTTGATGCTTGAACAATTCTTTAATAAATGTTAACTGCAAATGTAAATTACATATTTAAAATTAGGGTATGAAACCTGATGTAAAATCACTAGGGAATATCCTGGTCTTAACCAATGTCAGTCTTTTTTCAATGATGTAAACACAGTCCTATACATCTTTTTTTTTTTTTAGGATGCAAAGCAGCTCACTTAAGTTTCAGACTGGGAAAAAAATACTATTTGACACTCGTAGGTGGGATACAGATATATCATACAATAAAGTATGATCTAAAGTATGAGACAAACCAACACCTGTGAGAGATTCCTGGACACTTTTAAGACTGACCTAAAGTGAACCCTTGGGTCTTCTTACTTGGCTTTATGATTCTGGATAAGACACACTGTCACTGACAGCTGGTCTTAGGCCTAGGCCGGTGACTGGAAAGCCAGAAGGCCTGCAGCCTGCAGGTCCTTTAGCTGCCAAGTGCTCTTTTCTTTCCATCCCAACAATAAGATACATGTTCTGCGAGCACTCTCTCTGTCTCTGCCCAGCCCCTGACTCTGTTCCTGCCCCATTCTTAGGCAAAACTGAGTTATTTTTCTATTTTTAAATATCAGATCTGCCAAATTTGCTCTGATTTATTTTTCTACTTACTAGGATAACCTCGCTCTAATCACTCATGGGAACATTAGCTTTGTGATTAATAATGTTAGGGATGAGTCAGTACAGATAATTGGGGCAGAGCATGTACCTGGAAGAAAATGTAACCCTCTCCATGTGACAAGTCCCTGGGAAAGCCACCAGCATTCCTTGGGATCAATGTCAAAGTAGGAAGAACAACCCAAATTTGGACTTTGTCCATGCCATTAGATCCCAGCTCCTAATCGTCATATTCCTTCTGCTACAAAATGACCCCTCAACCGGTTATCCCCAAAGCAAACCTAGGAAAAAAAAATCCAAATGTGTTGATGGTATCTGTAATAGATCCACCACAGGACTGAAAAAGAGCCAGCACTGGATAAAAGTTTTAGTTTTTCTTACTAGTACAAAGCAAACTAGCACAAAGCTACAATGACTTGGCCATGGGGCTCTTGTTCCGATGGCTATCAACATGGGGCAGATACTTGGTTTTCCTGCACAGACTAATCCTTCCAATAACCTTATAAGGTAGGTCTTACTCACTGAGAAAATCCTACCAAATGGTCTTCAAAAAGTGCCAGGCACACAGTAGATAATAAATACTTGCCTGTGGAGTGAATACAAGTTATGACGTACGGTATAAATTCATAAGAGGAGTATGTAGACCCCTCACTATGCTATAGCCAAGGTGACTAATGGTCCTTGACTGTCTCTGGGCTAGGGGTCAAATTGGAATGTCTAGAGTATCTGTGTTCCTTTAGCCAGAGCAATAAGTCTTAAAGGAAACTGAATATCATTATAATCACAGCTAGTATATACTTAATATTTATGATGAGATCCTGGATCTTATTATCACCCTCAGTTTGCAGATGGAGGAAACCAGACCTGGAGAAATCAAGTAATTTACACAAGTTTCAAAAAATTTCAGAGGAGGAATTTGAGCACACATTGGTTGAAACTCAAAATCCGCATGCTTAACTACTATGTAACATTGCTTAAAAGCACCTCAAACCTCTCCTTATTAACCAGGTAATACTAATTCCTGACATGCTTCATTATGCAACCTAATCTGGGTTTTTCTTTCTTTGAACTACCAGTAGACACTGTAAAATGGAAGCCTGTGAGATAAACTTTAAAAACATCTTACTTGGCCTACAAAAAGACCCTTTTCACATTTAAAAAATAGTGCCGTCAAAATGTGTCCAAATCAGGGACTCTTCTTGCCATGTTTTTGCTCGCCAGCATTAGGAAAATCTCCCAAAACCCAAAGGAGAAATGTTTCCTGCCAAAGCAGCTTTCTGCTAACATACAGTAGGGGAAGGTTTATAAGAGGAGGTTTAATGAAGTCTCTATTCACAGTTTTAAAGCTGGAACAAATGATAACATTTGAAAATCAAGGGGTTTCACATAAAAATCCAGATTTCTGGCTTCTCTTAAAACAGAAGATCTGGCAACACTGGACAGGCAATCCTGCAGGGCTGAACAGAAGAGCAGCTGCCTTCCTGATCGAAGATACTCTCTCTAGCTGTCTGTGCTCTCCAAACAAGCCCCAAACCTTACCTCGAGCTCCCTTGACACCTCACTGCCTGGCTGCTGCCAGTCTAACATTGCTCTCTATTACTTAAACAGTGTCATCACCAAAATTGGACTCCATCTCTAAAGACGGTTTGAGAACTGAACAATCAAGAAAAAAGAGCACGTCTGATGAGGAATGCTGACAGGCAGATTGCAGCTGGTAAAGGGCATGCACAGATGAATGGCACTGGCCAACTAGCCAACCTGTCTTGACTGCTCAAGAGGCCAACCTTGCCCTTTGGCTTCACTGAACAAGGGACAACTTGGCACTCAGCCATGCTACAATATTGGTTATGGATAGCTGGTGCTTGCCAAGATTGGTAGGCAATTCTAAGATGACCTTGAAAACCCACACTCTTATGATCCCCTCCTCTTGAGTATGAGTATGACCAGTAATCTGCTTCTGACCAAGAGAATACGGCAAAGTTGATGGGATGTTATTCCTGTGGTTGTGCTACATATATGGCAAAGATGGAGGGATTCTGCAGATATAGTTAAGGTGTGAATAAGTTAACCATGAGGGAGACCAGTTTATTTAAATCAGAAGAGTGAGCCTGATAAGATCAGATGAAACCTTTAAAAGAGGGTCCAAGCCTTCCCTGACATCAGGGGCTGGAAGGAAAGATGCTCTCCTCCTGACCTTGAAGAAGCAAGTAGACATGAGTTTTACAATTGGAAGGAAATAAATTCTGCCAACGGTTGAGCTTGGAAGAGGACTCTGAAACTTAGATGCAACCACAGACCTGGCTGATATCTAGACTGCAGCCTTGTATAATGCTAAACAGAGAAGCAACGGATGGACTCCTATCCCATGGAAGCTGTGAGATAACAATATAGAGAAACATAAAAACGAGATACCGTCTACCATCATTACCTGTAATAATTACTGTAGCTTCTTTCAGGGGCCCATCATGTGCCAGCCACTGTGCTGGGCACTTATCAATGCTGTCTTAGTTTTAATGCAGACACATTGAAGAGCTTGAAAATATAGTCATTACATTTATCCCAACAGGGTACATTCATTAAAAAGCAAACAAAAGAAAAACAGCAAACAGATTATCAAATATAAAAGAGAAAATGACATAGATTCCTTTCAGTAGTTTCAAAGCATGGGTCTTATTTCAAATATCCTTTCCTTTACTTTAGCCTGCATCCTAATTCCAGATTTTCTTTAATACATGAAAATTAAATTAGAGTGCCTTTGTACGTTTGAAGGGCTGTGCTCATCTAAGTGACAGCTGGTTAGAGGAAGGAAGGATCAAGGCAAGAATTCAGGCTGCCCTGTTTCGGCACACATGCGCACAAGCAGACAGTAACTGTAAGTCAGTGACTAGGCAGGGTGGACAATTAGCATTAAAAAGGATGTGGATATTCTCCGGGGAAATAAACAAGGATATGTTCCTAATAAAAGGGCAGGAAGAAGAGGCTCAGGGAGTAAAGAAATCATGCAAAGTACCTTTGATTGGAAAAGATGAGAAAATCTAGTAAGTTCCTCGTATTAGGTGATAATATGACAGCACAAGAAATTCTTATCCTGTGTAGGAAAAAACCCCTCTGGACGTAGTTGTGTGATCAGTTAATAATCTATTTCTATCACCATCATTTACCTACTTTATGAGTTCTACGTCGTAAGAGCAAAGGCACTTACTTGCTTGGAATTTGGTGCTATTGTTTGTGCTTCGAATCAGCTGAAATGCCTTTTGAAATCCCACCGCGTGCTGGGTAGGGCTGTCCAAGGACTTGACGCTGCTGACGAAGGTGGACATCTTCCTTTTTGTCTCACTGGTGGCTGGAGACAGGAATGTCTTATAGCACTGGTCAAGGGAGCACGTCCTGACGGTGTCTGCCACCGTCAACACAGAAATCTGGAGGGGAAAACACACACACACAGAGGCAAACAAAAACTTGTTATTCTGCCAAGGAAAAGTGTTTTACATTTCAGAAGAGCCCACAAGGTGAGAAGTCCTACAGGACAGTTTTGAAGAGTTTAAAAATAAAAGCCCAGAGGCATCAATCTATCGTATTTGAAGAACGGTTAAAGATTGGTAAGGGACAGAGACTCAGACCCTAGAGTTTTGTTTTTGTTCCAAGATGAAGTCAGGAGTATGGTGTTCGTCTAGAACATTAAAAACAGAGAAAAATCTTGACCAGGACTAATGATCGTCATTTTCCAACTGAAGGTGGGGGTGAGGGAAACGGTAAAGGGTATGTGTGTGTGTTTAAAATTTTTCTTTTTGATGTGGACTTTTTAAAAATTGTAATTCAATATTTTTTTACAATAATGCTTCTGTTTTATGTTTTTTAGGGGGGCCTGAGGCATGTGGAATCTTGGCTCCCCAACCAGAGATTGAAGCTGCACCCCTGCATTGGAAGACAAAGTTTTAACCACTGGACTGCCAGGTAAGTCCTGGGTGTGTGTGTTTTAAACAATTAGATTAGTGAGCAAAACCTTAGGAGATGGAAAAGTCAAATGTCTACAGGTGATAGATTATCATTAGCTGGAAACACAGCTATCTCTAAGGTATCCTAAAGATTAATAAACCTCTAGCAGCCTTCTTTTATCCCTCGCCTCCTATCAATCTTGAGACAAAGTCTGGCCACCCACCAGTGTCCAAGCCTTCACCTTGTTCCTCCTTAGTATAAATAGCAGTCTGAAAGTTACAGCTAATTAGCAGTCTTAACAGAAGCCCTTAAGGAAGTGGAAGACTCAGTTTGGTGGAACTGAATTGAAATTGAAAGTGAAAGTTGCTCAGTTGTATCCGACTCTGGGATCCCATGGACTATACAGTCCATGGAATTCTCCAGGCCAGAATACTGATGTGGGTAGCCTTTCACTTCTCCAGGGGATCTTCCCAACCCAGGGATCAAACTCAGGTCTTCTGCATTGCAGGTGGATTCTTTAGCAGCTGAGCCACAAGGGAAGCTCAAGAATACTGGAGTGGGTAGCCTATCCCTTCTCCAGTGGATCTTCCCAACCCAGGAATCGAACCGGGGTCTCCTGCATTGCAGGTGGACCGAGCTATCAGGGAAGCCCAGTTTGGTGGGAGTGGTTTTAAAAAAAGGTCTGGAACTAGTTGCAGCAGCTACTTCTTCAGATACAAGAGTAAAAAGTAAACCACTCTGTTTTCTCAAAGTCATTTTTAGAGGTGGACTAAAAAACACATACCATAAAACATAAAGTGTTTTTAAAAGGGTATTCAAGAAAGACCCAATGCTAGTGGGAAGGATAGAAGGAGTCAGTGGGGTCACTGATACCTTGTCGTGTTCATCAATGGCGCTGAGGATGACTTGAGCAGCATCCTTGGCGATCTGAAG
Organism: Neotragus moschatus; assembly: GCA_006410615.1. NCBI lineage: Eukaryota > Metazoa > Chordata > Mammalia > Artiodactyla > Bovidae > Neotragus > Neotragus moschatus. The sequence goes on along the minus strand of SJYA01000450.1, from coordinate 116,460 downwards.
CTGGGTGTCTGTGACTGAGGCCCCGTGGTCCAGGATCACTACTACGTGCTTTGACTGCGGCCGGACGGTAGAGACGTAGATAGGTCTAGAAGGGCAAGAAGCTCTCAGGGGTCACTCCTGGTTTAGGAGAAAGGCTTGAACCTAACACAGCTGTGAGTGCTACAGACAAGCAGGCGTGCTGGCCTCTGTGTGTTTCAGGGGGGCTGGCACAAGGGTGGAGAGACAGCATGGAATGAGAAAACTATCCTGGTATACTGAAAACAACATCTCGAGACTATCGTGGGTGTCTGCACAACAGGGACTGGTGACTTCTGTCTTCCAAAGATTAGAACAACTGGGAGAAGGTTTTCAGAAGCAAAGCCTTTGGAAGACTGGCTTTTTCAGCCTGTGTGCAAGTCCACCCTCCCAGGAAATGGACCTGGTGGCCCAACAGGCAGCAGAGACATACTAGCAGGGAGAAAAAAAGTCCACTGTCTTTCAGTGCTGGGTCCTCTGCAGACTTTGAGTGGGGCTTGGCTAAAACCAAGGAGGCCTAGCATTTGGGAGCATGCTGAGCAGCTCCGAATAGCAGGTTTGGTTTCTCTCTCTCTCCAGACATAATGCTACTGCTAGGAGGGCCCTTTCCTTTCTGTACTGCAGCCATTTACACAGGTTAGCCACCGAAAGGCCCCTGATCAGAGATCTAAAACCGTGCCATCAGATTTGTCCAAGCCTGTGACAGCCACTCTTCTTGCCAAGTTTTTGTTTGCCAACATTAAGAAGAGCGAGTGGGGGTGGATAGGGGAACTCCAAAGGAGAAAAACCTTCCATCAAAGCGGCCTTCTGTGAGTGTGCAGTGCAGGCAGGTTTGTGAGAAGAGGTTTAATGAGGTCTCTATTCACAGTTTTAAAGCTGGAACAAATTAGAGGGAGCTTAAGAGAGCAAATCAGCCTCGAGAGAATTCTGTCCTTTATGGACACCCTTAAAACACTAGATTTTTCCGTGAAATGTTAGATGCCAGTTGAGTCACAAAAGCCTGGGTACAAATTAAGAAATACAGGCAAAGCACCAAAAAACTCAAAATCGGGCCAAGTTTACACTAATTGTTCTCAAGCCAAAAGTCCTACATTAATACTGAGGTACTACTATATTTTCACTAGTGAATACCATTCAGCCAAGTAAGGAAACAGAATAAAGAGAATCCAAAATTGGTGGCTACAGAAATGAAGAAGACAGCAGAGAATAAGGAAATCTGTCTATCCCACCACTGACAACCATGTCAAATAATGAACTTTTTTAGGTCCTCCAAGTTAGGGGAGCAGATTCTTTTATTAAAAAGATGACATACCTCCTCTTTTGCAATTCAGCTCACATAAATGAAAAGCAGGACATGTCTGCATGCTGTCACAGTAAATTGTTAAAAACTGCTTTAATGGGAGACATAAATAGCAGCATTATATGTACAATCTGGGAGGTGGTCCTCATAGTGAGATTGGTTCCTTTCTGGAATGCTCTGCAAACCCACTCCACACTCTGCAAAAGCCTCAGAGGACAGGTAAAGAGATGGCTACAGCAATCTATGAGGAGAGAAACTCAGATTATTCGGCCAAGGCAACAGAGGCTTCAGGATTGATTAATGCCTATTTAGGGGGAGAGATTTGTGAAACCTTCTGAGTGAAGGTGAATGTTACTTTGTGATAAGGTGCTAAAGCAGAATGCCATCTAACCTGTCTTCTTAGAAGTAAATAAGAATTGGATGGTTCAAAGTGTCTTTGGCCTCTCCTGAGAGATGAGCCAGCCTAGAATCCAGGGTCATGGACTCTGGTACAGTCTCCAAGATGCTCAAGTCTTCATCATGCTGTCTAGGGAAGGAATGGAAGAAACCATACAAATGATACAAATGTCCTTCTAGGGGAAGCAGAAAGGGAGTATTCTCCCTGGAGACACTTTTAGGTATACTTTACTTTTTGCTTTTAATATTGAGATGTAATCGACACACGGCACTGTGTACATTTAAGGTATACAGCAGCACCCTGGTTTGACCTACATACATCACGAAGTGATTATCACAGTAAGTTTAACGAATAGATATAATTTAAAATAAGATGGAAAGAATAAAAGTAAAGATGGCAGTTAATTTACACTCAAAAAAAAGCCAACCAGGCATCTTGCACTAGTTTGGGAAGTTCTGGCAGCAAACATCTAACACTGCAAAAGAGAAACTGTGAAGATTGGGAAAGAAACGATCTTTGCCTAAGGGATTCTGTAAATTGATGAGTCTCGCCATACCAATTCTCTCACCATTACCGCCCTTCTGGCTGACGGGTAGCATCTCAAGTTATTGCCTGAGAAAAACGGCATGTTAACGATCCTCAATCCAGTGTTTTCTGGACAACCTTCACACTTCTAGTAGCAGACATGTAAACGTCAAAAGGACGGCCAAGCACATTATCACAGAAAGGAAAATTGTGAATCACAAGCTCTACTCTGAGATACGCTGTGAAGTCTTCTAGCGCTGGTCTTTACAGAAAGTACTACCATTTGTCTCGCAACAAAGGTGTCTGAAGGGCAAAACAGTCTCAAGTGCTTCAATATTTTTATTCCTTAGTAAATATCTTGTTTTACTTGGCTTGTTAGATACTTCTGAAAATGCTCTGGGCTTCATCATTCGCCGTCCTGAGCATTTCCACACCCACCTATGTTAAATAGTGAAATCATTTCAGGATAAGTTTCTAAAACCACAGTTTGGAGGCAGAGCTGTGTGGATGAATGGGGAGTCTATATTTTATGCAGATTGCTCTTAAGCAGTAATTAAAACTTTGGCAAACAAGTCAACATACCTACTGCGATGCTCATAGCTGCCCTTACACCGGAACTTGTGTGCTGGGAAAACAGTGAAAATTCCTTCTTCCGAACTGAAATACTGCCATTTAATTCCAGGGTTGGATTTCAGGTTGTCTGCAAGAACTGGAGGAGTGGGGGAAAAGAAATATAACCACCAAATCCACAGGTGCACGCAGGCACTATGCCTCAGGCATCTGTTTTGCATAAATGGTTTGTAGTATGAATAAATCCCACTAGATTTAAGGCTGTAAATTTTCTACTAAACATTTGGTTTCTGTCCCTTAAAAAAACACCCCGTGAATGGAAAATGTAATGAATGCTTCAGCCAAGTGAAGCAATTATTCTTAATATTGTATAGCAACACTTAATGTCTTGGATTATTTTTCCAGCATGAGTAACTCATTTGCATTAATCTCATTCTCACTGGGCTAGTCCCTGTTGGGTCAGTGTATATTTGCTGCCTGGGGGGTACGCTCTCTAACTGTGGAAGACGGTAATACTAAAAATAGTCTAATCTCCAGAGTCCAGACCTGTGTGCTGGGCTTGTTTGCTTCACAATGAGGGAAACAGCATGGATGGTACCTAAAAAGCCAGAACCGTAATCATTCAGGAATAGCTTATGGAATGACTCCAATGTGCCAACACTACAATAGAGACACCCTCACAATATCTCATCTGATCCATAAAACAACTCCAGGATGAAGAGCGTTTTTATCATCCTCTACTTTGGAGTTGAAGAAATAGGCTTATGGAGCTTAAGCAACTTGTCTGAGGCCTCATCAGGAACTGGCTGACCTGGGATTCAAGTCTGGGTGTGCTGGCTCCCATGTTCTTCCCATCAAGTGGTAATGACTCCCTTCATAAGAGCAGAGCATCCCCCGCCCCTGTTCTGCAGCTGGAATGGCAGCCACCTTACTGTGTGCAATCCTTCCCCAAACCTCCAGGAAATCTTTCTCTCTTCTCTTGCACTCTTTCACTCCGCTCCACACCACCTCATTCATGTATCACATACTACTGTGTGTAGGGCACTGCTTTACATGCTGCCAGATATACGGGATGAGCAGAAACCAGCCCTTCTGTAACAAGCCATAAATCAGAAGAATTCGATAGAGGCAAATGGAGCAAAAAAAAGAAAGCATGAGGTCTATTTGGCAAAACACGTATAGATAAAGCTCTGAATGCCACACAGCCATCCTGTAGTCTGGCTCAGAGGTCAGCAATCTTATATAAAGGGCCAGGAGATCAGCAACTGTGGCTTTGCACACCATATGGTCCCTGTTCCAACTATCCAACACCACCTTATGATGTGAAAGCAACCACAGATGTCTGTAAAAGACTGTAAGGGTGAGTGTGTTCCATAAAAGCGTATTTGCAAACATCAGCGGCAAGCTGGATTTGGACAGTGGTCCTCCAATTACATCATGTAAATTGCACTATGTGAAAGACTTCGAATATACTTAGCAGTTGCCCTGCCCAACACACATCAAGGAGCTATAGTGCACTGTAGCCTCACACGTATCCTAGGAGTCAACAGTCCATTAACCCAAGTTATAGTTGGGGAGGTGGGCTGAGAGAGGTTTGCTGACTTGCGTAAGGTCTCAGAATAGACAAGAAGGGAGTCAGCCAGTATATGACCATGACACCTGTCCCCTCTCTGCACTCCGCCAGGAGACCTTATTAAGGTCATCACTGGACCCAGACAGCCACTGGAGACCAATGCTGATAGGAGTATGCGTAAATAGGGATGAGGGTTTTTCTCGGTCTCATCTCCTGGGAGTCTGAGCCTTAACTTTGACCTCATATTAGTTCTCTTCCCCACGCAGCCCTGTCAACTGGCAGTGAAAAGGTAAATGCTGTCTCTGGAAGTGAAGGAGAGCTCGGGGACCTCATGTAAAAGTAACATCTGTAACAATAAACAGGCTACAGTGAGACTATTAAAAGGAGAGCCAATGAGCGCAAGAATGTTTTAAAAATAAATCAGAATTCACACAGTATGTGATACATTTAGTCTCACCACAGAAGATCATTCTAGTTCCATTCCAGCACTAAAGCCTAAGTGTCAGGCAAGATTCCTCAAACCTGCCCGCTCCGAATTCCTTTGGTATCTGATTAAATCTCCTCTGTTACTTAGCACTAGCAGCAGAATGACGGTTATTATGGTAATGAGGAACCTGGGGCCCTGAAACAATCAATCTATCATTGCGCGCACCCCATGCAGGCCCCTCTGGACCTAGAGGTGGGTGACAGCCCTATTATTCATGCTGGGACTCCAGAAGGGGCTTCCCCATTCACAGGAGTCAGTTAGGCATTCTGATCACTAGATAACTTGAGTTGGGGTCCTGCACACTCACTCGATCCTCAGAAATTCTGGAAGCTGTCCAGGAAGGAAAGCTGGGCAGTTGCCCAACCCTGTCAGCCCACGATGCACAGTGCAAGGCTTGAAGTTATCAATGGGCAGGGTCTGTATCTGTCTGAGCTGCTCTGCACACCAATCTCGGACACACACATGTGAAGAAGGCAATGAATGGTGTTTCCTCACTGGAGCTTGAACCCAAGACAGAAGTCATGGCACTCTCTGACATCCTTCTGCATGTTACCTCTTCCCACCTTCTAGTGAAGGGGCTTCCCTGATGGCTCAGTGATAAAGACGCCTCCTGCCAAGCCTCTGGCAGGAGACCCGGGTTCGATCTCTGGGTTGGGAAGATTGACTGGATTAAAGAAATGGCAACCCACTCCAGTATTCTTGCTGGGGAAATCCCATGGAAAAAAGAGCCTGGCAGGCTACAGTCCAATGGGTTGCAAAAAACATCAGACACAATTCAGCAATTAAACACCACCACCTTCTACTTAGAATTATTGTCCTTATAGTTAACTTTCTGATACTCCATCCCTAGATTCAAAGATCCCTGAGGGTGAGATCTATATCTGAGCCATCTCTGTAACCCTGAAGCACAGATTCCCAGTTCTTTGCCCAGCTAGGCATTCGCTCTACGTGATGTCTGCAGCGTACAGGCTACGAAGATCTGTGTGGAAGTACTATTAATGTTTCTTAAACATTTTGATACTTTTGTTTAATAAATTTTACAATCTTACTTTCTTCTAATGCCAAATCCAATTACACATAAATACTGTGACTAAGTCAACATAGACCAATGTTAATTCTAAATATGTTTAAAAATGATAAACACCCAATACCACTGTCAACACAACTAGTACAAAAATAGGCAAATGGAGTGAGAAGAGGCTTGCTTGTCCGATTATTTCATTTTTGTTGTTCGATCTCTCAGTTGTATCCAACTCTCTGTGACCCCATGGACTGCAGCATGCCAGACTCCCCTGTGCTTCACCGTCTCCCGGAGCTTGCTCAAACTCATGTCCATTGAGTCAATGATATCATCTAACCATCTCACCCTGTCATTCCCTTCTCCTCCTGCTTTCCATCTTTCCTAGCATCAGCGTCTTTTCAAATGAGTCAGTTCTTTGCATCAGGTGGCCAAAATATTGGAGTTTCAATTTCAGCATCAGTCCTTCCAATGAATATTCAGGACTGATTTCCGTTAGGATGGACTGGTTGGATCTCCTTGCAGTCTGAGAGAAGACTTTCAGGAGTCTTCTCCAATACCATTTAAAAGCATCAATTCCTCAGTGCTCAGCCTTCTTTATGGTCCAACTCTCACATCCATATGTGACTACTGGAAAACCCATAGCTTTGACTATATGGACATTTGTTGGAAAAGTAATCTTTCTTTTTAATATGCTGTCTAGGTTTGTCATAGTTTTTCTTCCAAAAAGCAAGTATCTTTTATGGAATGATACAGGATGACTTTATGGGACTAAACATATCAAAACATATCAATTGTGTATGCTAAACAGATGAAGTTTATTAGATGTCAATTATACTTCAATAAAACATTTAATAATAGTGAAAATTCATATCGTTTGATGTTTTGTAATGACTGTTATGCTATTATACTATTTTAAACATGAAGAACAAACTTGCTCAAAGCCCTAAGTCATGATTTAACTTAGATGTCTGCCTCCAAAGTCTCTGCTCTTTCCAGGACACTACAGTTCCTCTACATGTCAGTAGATAACTGCTAAATGAATTACCAAGCAACAGATAAAAAGCATACTGAGTACTTCTTGAGAGGCAGAATAAATGTATAAACAAGTTGACGGTTCTCAGAATAATCAGCTGCATCAGTTTATAATTATACAGTATAAGTAAATACAATTAAGGAGACACTTGCCAAAAAGGAATGATGTCAAAATTGAAGTAAGATATAAGTCTACAGCGAGCATTTAAACTTCTGACAAAAAACAAAGTGCTGAGCTGCTAAAACTCATAGACACCTGCTGGGAGTCTAATGCCATAGGCTTCTCCATCAATCCCACAGGCTGCTTTACCTGGAAAATGGTACAGATACGAGCTACAGCTTAGAAGGGAGAGTCAACAGGAACTGTAGCACTGAGGACTGTGCGTGACATCCAGCAACAAATAGCATATTTTAGATAATAAAGGGAGTTTTTATTTGACAGAGAAACTATAGAGCTGAGACCTGTTAATTATTTTGTAGATGCTCAACAGGTTAGAGATGGGAGCTTTAAATGTCTTTTTGTTTCACCGTCAAATGTCTCACAGGCATGAAAAAGCCATTTGGACACAGGCCCAGTGCTATTTTGCACTTTCTACTTAATTCAGGCTGGCTCTTAGAAACTAAAAGGGAGACCTTGATAAATCAGAAGGACTGGAAATAAGAAGCCATGGGTTTAAGTCCCAACTTTTTATCCAACATCCAAAGGCATCTTTCTAAAACGGAAATCAAATCCCACCATTNATGAAAAAGCCATTTGGACACAGGCCCAGTGCTATTTTGCACTTTCTACTTAATTCAGGCTGGCTCTTAGAAACTAAAAGGGAGACCTTGATAAATCAGAAGGACTGGAAATAAGAAGCCATGGGTTTAAGTCCCAACTTTTTATCCAACATCCAAAGGCATCTTTCTAAAATGGAAATCAAATCCCACCATTGACTTCCTTAAAACTGTTCAAAGGGTTTCCACTTAACTATGCCGAGTATTAAATCCAAACCCCATACAGGGTTATCATTACCATGTTTCTAAATTCCATATATATGAGTTAGTATACTGTATTGGTGCTTTTCTTTCTGGCTTACTTCATTCTGTATAATTGGCTCCAGTATGTGAGACAGCAAAAGAGACACAGATGTATAGAATGGACTTTTGGACTTTGAGGGAGAGGGAGAGGGTGGGAAGATCTGGGAGAATGGCACTGAAACATGTATACTATCATGTAAGAAACGAATCGTCAGTCTATGTTCGATACAGGATACAGGATGCTTGGGACTGGTGCACGGGAATGATCCAGAGAGTTGATATGGGGTGGGAGGTGGTGATGGGGGTTCAAGATTGGGAACTCATGTACACCTGAGACGGAAAAATAATAATAATAAATCCAAACCCCATCAGTCCTTTCCTACTCCCCAGCCTCACCTTTTCCCCTTTCAACCCGCTGGACACGGAGAGCTATCTTTTAGTGTTGCCCATATGCCCATCTTGTTGCACTGGAATAACCACCTTCTCAGATACACCTTCGCTGACTACCCTGCATTATTATTCTCCCTCAGAGCACGCAGTATTTTCCTTCACAGCAAAGCTTGATAAGTGTAATGCATTTGTTTTTGTCACTATTAGTGCCACACATCTTACCCAGAGGAGTTGTCAGTCCCAGAAGGGCAGAGGCCAAGTATTCACATCCCCAGAGCCAGGCACAAGCTCAGTTGTGGGGAAGCACTAGGGGTCAGTATCTGTTGGGCAATGAAGACCTTGCCAAAGGCTCTTCACTTCTGTCCCCATAAGATTTCACAATCTGCATCAGCAAAGTAACAGATTTGCAAAAGGTGTTCCTAAAGACCCTTTAGAAGCCCAGGGAAGAATGGTAAGAGGACAAAGAGTAAAGGCTCCATCTGCTTCAGCAAGTGACTCTTTCTTTCTTACATGGCCTATGCCAATTATAAGTGAACATGAAGAATTTTGCCACACTCGTTGGCTTATTTTCCCTTTGACAAACTGTCATCAGATAAACGGCTGAAAACCTGTGCCTCTTCTCTTTGCAGGTACTCTTTATTTCCCGTCTCCTGGGTCTCAACATCCGCCTGCATACAGTGTACCGAACTATCTGTGGGTAATTCTAACATATGGGCCCCAGAGTCCACAGTCCCCAGAGATTTTCCTTCTAATTTTATCATCTACATCTGATAGGTTTTGATATCTTTGGCCTCGCCAGTCAAAACAAAACCAACCACGTCCCCAGACTCCTTACCTGGGTGTTTTCTTTAATGCTTAGCGCACCATGTCAAAGAGAAAGAAATGGATTACAAACTGTGTGTAGTTGGGCGGTGACTTTTGTTTTCTTAACAGGATTATTCAGCAGAGGTATGGACAACAGGAAAATGCTCTGTAATAGAAAGCTTTTGCTCCCACTTGGAGGAACTCTGGACTTTCTGATGTGCAGCCCAATACTGCTCAGCAAAGCACACAGAGCTGTCTACCTCCCACAGTTTGCCAAACGTAAAACACAAGCGCTGTCCTAAATACACAGAGTTGCAGACACACAAAAACACACATACTTTCCCAACAGACCAGAAATTACATAGTACCTCTCAGTAATACTCCGTGCAATAGCAATCCTTTGGGAAGGGGATCAAATAAATTAACATCCCGAGGACTGCAAACAAAATTTCTGGCATTATACTCTATTGCACCTTTCCAACTCCTACTCCTTGCTTACATTCTGAGTATCATTTTACCATGTATTCAGGAGGGGCCATATTTCACAGATCCCCAGACACTGTTTATGCTATTCCAGAGGAGGTAAGCATATTAAGTGACCACATACCAGCCACATTTGAGGCTTCCCAGGTGGTTCTAGTGGTAAAGAATTCACCTGCCAATGCAGAGAGATGCAGGTATGACCCCTGGGTTGGGAAGATTCCTTGCAGTAGGAAACGACAACCCATTTCAGTATTCTTGTCTGGAAAATTCCATGGACAGAGGAGCCTGGCAGGCTACAGTCCATGCGGTCGCAAAAAGTTGGACACGATTCAACATTGAACATGCATGGGCATTTTTAGCTATGTTATCTTAGTTAATTCTTACAACAACCCTATGAGGTAGATTTTACTTATTATTCAGGAAACCAAGGCATATCGAGGTTAAGTTTTCCAAGTATATAATGGCCAGCAAAAGCCAAACTGATGGAGTTTCACCAAAGAGATACTGTTATTCCCATTTTAGAGCTAAGAATATTTTGGCTCAAAGTGAGGAGTGACTTGAGCCTTGAGCCTGGAATAGGATCCATGTAGTCCTCTCATTCTCCACCACACTGATCATGTCAGCTAAAGACCATTGCCAAAGTTAGATTAATGGCAGCTGACCCAGCTATCTCACTGTGTTTACTTCAGTTTAATACTAAGGAGAGGACATCCACCAAGTCTCTGACTCTGTTCCAAGCTCACAGTTCATCATGTCCACTCTAAGTTAATTACATAATGTAAAATAACCAGTCCATTCTGTCCTTGATTCAGTTGAGACAGCCTGGTCATGGGCTTAGATAATCTAGAACAAATTTCTGGGCCAATCCAAACTCAGCACAGGATACACTGCTCTGTCTACCTTCTTCATTTCCAGTAGAGCATTCCCAGTGGACTCAAAGGTCAAGGTCATCTCCAAACACTCATGGAAGGAATAAGAGAAAATTAACGGAGATGGAGTTCTGGAGTCAGGCTGATCATTACAATCAGCTCCTGAAGCCTCAGATTCCCAAGCTTTACCAAGTCAACATTCTGATTCACTAGGTCTGGGTTGAGGGGCCAATGAATAGGTATTTCTGACAAGGCACTTAAGGTGCCCCTGATGATTAGCCAGGTTTGGGACATTCAACCAGGATGGTAAACGCCATTGTCTTATCTGTTTCCTTAACTTCAGTTGCTTCCTAGGCTCCGTCTTCAACATATGAATATTTTCAAGCTGCTCTAAAAGTATTATCAGGATTTCCCTGCTGGTTCAGTGGCTAAGACTCCATGCTTTCAATGCAGGGGGGGCCCCAGATTTGATCCCTGTTCAGGGGGCTAGATCCCACATGCCACAACTAAGACCGGGTGGAGCCAAATAAATGTGTTGTTGTTCATTTGCTCAGTTGTGTCCAGCTCTCTGTGGCCCCATGGACTGCAGCACGCCAGGCTTCTCTGGCCTTCACTATCTCCTAGAGTTTGCTCAAACTCATGTCCATCGAGTCGGTGAAGCCAGTCAAACACCTCATTCTCTGTTGCCCCCTTCTCCTCTTTTCCTGCATTCAGGATATTTTCCAGTGAGCCAGCTCTTTGCGAGGTGGCAAAAGTATTGGGAGCTTTAGCAATCATCAGTCCTTCCAATGAATATTCAGGGTTGAGTTCCTTTAGGATTGACTGGTTTGATCTCCTTTCTATCCAAGGGACTCGCAAGAGTCTTCTCCAGCATCACAGTTCTCTTTATAGTCCAACTCTTACATTCGTACATGACTACTGGAAGAACCATAGCTTTGACTAGATGGACCTCTGTTGGCAAAGTAATGTTTCTGTTTCTGCTATTTAATACGCTGTCTTGGTTTATCATAGATTTTCTTCCAAGGAGTAAGAGTTTTTTAATTTCATGGTTACACACACTGTCTGCAGCAGTTTTGGAGACCATGAAAATAAAGCCTATCACTGTTTCTATTAAAAAGGTATTATCAGCAGAACCTTTCCTATATCCGATCCCCTCCTGAGTTATCAATGACCTTTTACCTTTTCTCTGCCAATCCACTTGGAAGAGTGGTCCCCACGGATTCTTCATTTCTTGCTCCCCCATTCATCCCTCATCTAGCCAATTTCCTCTCTCCATGGTCCCTCCCACTTTCGGATGATCATAGCTGCCCCTCAGTTTCTCTCTTCTCTCAGGCCAACCACCCTTCCATCTGTTCTCCACAAAGCTCTCTTGCCTGCTTTGCTTAAAGTCTTCAACTGCTTGACTTCAAGCCAAGAAACAAAAACCAAACCAAACCCCTCACACTGACATACAAGGTCCATTAAAATCCGACTTAGTGCTACCTTCCTTTTCCGTTACTTATTCCCTCTTACACAGCGACCTGTGCGGGCTGCATTTTTGATAGATTCTGCAATGAGAAACGTGTCTGGTACTCAGCTCAAGAGCGTTTAGCACGGTATCAGACTATATCTGTCTGTTGATTTTTTTCCTCATCCCAAGTGCCTTCAACATACATGAGACAAGGTTGTGAGCCCTGTGACGGGAGGACTTCCGTCTTGCCACAGTAACTACTGTCAAGTTGTCACAGGAGAGAAGCTTATTATGAGGGAGAAAGAGAGTCAGGATTGGTTCTGGTCTCAATCTTTGGTAACGAGCAAAATGAAGCTGCTGCTAACTGATACATGGAACATGGCCCACGGAGGTGGTTTGGATGGGAAAAGAGAAGACTGTAGGTTTGGTCAAGAGTTTGATGTGTCAGTAGGTAGAATACAATGTTAGGACCATCTGTCATAAGGAGGCCATCAGACTAGGAGTCAGGACATGGACGTTTAGTCACGTTAATACCAACAATTTTTTGTTTGACTTTACGTAGATCAGTTAACATCTCTAGGTCTGTTTCTCATTTATGTAACACTGACGAATATCTTCCCTTGGTATCCATGGTAAGAATAAGGCAAAAGTACAAAACGGTTTATGAGGTACCAAAGAGTAACACTGATTTTCCTGTGACCACCATATGTTTGAAATCACCACACTTAGTTTCATGAAAATAATACTATTCATCTGGGTAGTCTGTTTCAATAGTCTCCATATCAGTTCAGTTCAGTCGCTCAGTCGTGTCTGACTCTTTGGGACCCCATGAGTCGCAGCACGCCAGGCCTCCCTGTCCATCACCATCTCCCGGAGTTCACTCAGACTCACNGCTGCAAAGAATATAATCAATCTGATTTCAATGTTGACCATCTGGTGATGTCCATGTGTAAAGTCTTCTCTTGTCTCCATATACCTGAGACATTTTTACATGCTGATTTCCTAAGCCAAGAAAACTAGTTCTGATTTATAGCATATCACATCTACATTCTATTCTTCACTAAGATTGTTTTCAAAAGCCTTGGTTATTCCATTATAAAGATGAAACAACAAAAGAACACACAAAAAAAATCCTATTTCTATTCATTCAATAAGCATTTACTATGTACCTTCTGGGCTTTCCTTGTGGCTTAGGTGGTAAAGAATTTGCCTGTAATGTGGGAGACCTGAGTTTGACCCTGGGTTGGGAAGATCTCCTGCAGAAGAGAAATATTACCCTCTCCAGTATTCTGGCCCGGAGAATTTCCTGGACTGTATAGTCCATTGCGTCACAGAGTCTGACATGATTGAACGACTTTCACTTTCACTTTCCTACGTACCTTCTATGGGCAAAGGCCTGGATTGAACACTTGGCATACAAAAAATAAATTAAAAGGAGTAGAGCTTCAAACAGATGTCCAACATAGAAAATTAAAACTCTATAGTAAGAATGGATCATAGAGTAAAGTAAGGAAGAGTTGTGACTGGGCTGACGCAACTCTGCAGGGCCATCCCAAACTCTATGTTCCCCTGGGGGTGGCTGAGGACTCCACTGAGGCTGTACCCCAGCCCATCTTCTCCTACTGCTCAATCCTGTCTCCTTCCCTTTCCTCACAGATCCATCCCAGAGTCTGCCTCCTAGGAAACCCAATCTGCTGCAAACAAGACAAGGAATTTTTACCTAATGAGAGCAAAGTGTAGAGAAGTGATAGAAACTAGGGATTTGGAGAAATGAAAGGGATTCCTGGAGGATACAGCTCAGAGGGTACAGGAAGTGAAAGAAGAGCAGAAGATGAGATTGAAAGGTCTTCATTGTTGTTTGAAAGGTTGAGGGAAACAATCAGAGATTTTTGAGAAATGGAATGATACAGCGAGTACATGTGCAGAATACATTGAAAATGAGGACGAATAGGAGAAGGGAAACTTTAGGGGAGATTTCTACATTAATTTGTCTTCTGGAAAGGCAATGAAGATTTAAACCTATGGTACTGAAGTGGCGAAAACAAAGGGGATTCAAGGCACATCTTTGAACTATGGAATTTAAGCCAAGTTTCCCTTTAATGGAAAAGGATAACGAGATCTACATTACAAGCGGGTGTGATGAGCAGGAAGAGGGACACACAGGTAAATGCCCTAGTCAGATGTCTTGTAAATACTCATTCACTTATGCTCTCATTTGGTCAAAACCATTAAAGCCTGAAGTCTCAGGTAGAAAAAGATGAGGAAGAATTCCCAGTGTAACCAGGAGAGGGTTACCAGCAATATATTCCAGACTGGGGAGTAAATTTAGACGAAAGTGTTCTTGTTTGTTTGATGGTTTAATTTTTGAGGTAGCTACTGGATTATCAAAGAGAAATATGTGTCCTGAAGTTGGTTCCTCGATAAATTAACTTTGAAACAGGCCACAGCTAGAGAGAAGTTTAGAATTGAGTAGCATGTGGTGGGTGGAGAAGGCAATGGCACCCCACTCCAGTACTCTTGCCTGAAAAATCCCATGGACGGAGGAGCCTGGTGGGCTGCAGTCCATGGGGTCGCTAAGAGTTGGACACGACTGAGCAACTTCACTTTCACTTTTCACTTTCATGCATTGGAGAAGGAAATGGCAACCCACTCCAGTGTTCTTGCCTGGAGAATCCCAGGGACAGGGGAGCCTGGTGGGCTGCCGTCTATGGGGTTGTACAGAGTCAGACACAACTGAAGCGACTTAGCAGCAGCAGCAGCTGCATATGGTGGAGCAGGAGTGCTGTATAAATGGAGAACATCCGGGGAGATAATAGTGAGGGGAGGAAGGTGGTGAAGAGAAGACATGCGAGGACATCCACCTTAGGAAAAAAGAGCCCAAGAAGGATGACGAGGACTGGGCAGAGGAGTCTGGGGTTAAGTGGCACAGAACAATTTTATAGAAACTAAGGAGGGTAAAGTTTCCAAAAAGGAAGCATTCATGCCAACTGCTGGATAGCAGTCATGTGAAACTGTGGAGGGGGGTCACTTGAGATCCAAAGGAGAAATGAGGACTTCCCTGAGCAATTTGGCTCAGTGGTAAAGAATCTGCCTGCAACATGGGACACCTGGTTTCAATCCTTGGGTCGGAAAGATCCCCTAGAGGAGGGCATGGCAATCCACTCCAGTATTCTTGCCTGGAGAATCCCATGGACAGAGGGGCTTGGTGGGCTATAATACAGAGGGTCGTAAAGAGTCAAAAGTGACTGAAGCGACTTAACGCACATACACACAAAGGAGCAATGATATAGTGAAAAACTAGGACAATCTCAATGTTGAACTGGAGTGGACTGGTTGATTTAACATTGTTACACAATTATACATTGCTGCAACAATAGAGACTTTAGAGAAGTATATTTGTTTTCATAGACACACAAGAATACTCAGAATATATTTGCTAAGTGAAAAACAACAACAAAGCCCAGGCTGTATCCATTACAATTACAGGTCTAATGGAAAGAGTATATATACACATGAGAATCTATGTGGCTAGTAAAATCTTCTGAAATCAGTGTAATAGGATTGTTGTAAGAAACCTAGAAGACGAGACTCCCAAGTAGCTCACAGTAGAATAGAACTTGAAGGGAATCAAAGTGAAGAAAGGTCCCCTTTGTTTGTGTACTTAGTTTCATGTATATACATATGTAAACTCACCACCGTACATGAATGTAAATGGAATCATAACCGCAAGAGTCTAGATTTCTAAGTGATCGAATAGTTTTTAAAATAATTACATCTTTAATGATACTATCTCAATCACAAAGCTGGATTAATTAGGCCTACAAAATCCAAGAAAGTCCTAGCTTGATTGATTTTATTCCTTTTTGTTTTTTTTTTTTAGGTAGAACATAGCTCCACACTGCACTGAAATTAGCATTTTAACAGATGATTTTCAAGTCATTTTAAAGAAAAACAAAAAACCCACAGCACATAGCCAATCCTTGTCATTCAAAGAATGAAGTGATGGAGCCACTGAAATGAGCAGCTTGGTCCACAGCCTCCAGTGCCCATCTCTACTCCTGCAGCATTTACTGCTGTAACATGACTTATAAGCGCCTCTTTCACCCCATGAATCCTGTTTCTCAATGAAGATGGCAACGTGACCAAGATCGAAGTTTGCAACTTCAAATGCTCTTTAAATCAAACACAATAAAGCCCAGACACCCTTTCTTTTGGTGAGAAAGAGTAACTCTCACTTCCACTCTCATCTCAATTGCGTAACTCGAGAGAGCAAGAGGCAACTTTCCTTGGACTCTTCAAATAAACTCTCTTTAGGGATCAGGCTATGCACAAGAAAATAGCTCAGCAGGAATTTAAAGAGAGACAGAGAGAGAAAGTGAGAAACTAGGGATAAAAGCAGGAAAGACCCTGAGCAAAACATGACCCAGACCATCATGTAACACGTGCACTGCTGAACGTCAGCTATTTGTACGGAATCAGGGACAAGGAGTCAATTTAGCAAGTAGAGATGTGGTGGGGTCGTTTTAAGACAAAGAATACACATGTGTGTTGGATGGATGGACACACGACCTAGTTTTGGATAAATGAAGCTAAGAACGGTTTACAATTTATGTGAGTCTGTTTCCAGCTAGTCTGAGAGGCAATCTGAAACTGTGTTATCAATTAGGAACCCATTGATGGATTATATACAGACTGAAAGAGCCTAAGGCTGGACATTTTACAGATGTGAATATCAGACATGTGATAGCCTAGAAAGCACATTAATTCTGCTCTGGAAAGGGGCATGAGCCAGAGAGGAGGGGAAGGGGGAGCTGTGAGGTCACCCTCCCCCATCTCCCACTCCTCTCGTATTACAAATGACTGTTCAAGAATGTGGACTTTGGCTGTAGCCACTGACCGGTGGAATGTCACAAACCTTCAAATACAAGAAGTCCGTTCTCAAATACCTGAATGCTGCCAAGAACGGCTTGTAAATCTAGCTGCGTCAACTGTGCTGAGAACAACTCTTGTCAGTTAGGATGTTACATCAATCCTTGGGACGTGATCTTGGAAACAGCCAAATTCAAGATCTGATCTCTAACAACCTACCTCTTCCCTGATCATCCTCTCTCTCCCTACCTTTCCCTTGACAAATAAAGACTGTAGTAAAACAGCATTTTGTCAGGATCCCCAATCATGTGCAGCTGAGTTCTACTCTAAAACGTCTATCATAGAAGGAAATCTTAGTGTAACTCACAGGTCTTCAGTGCCTCCTCCGCCTCACTCTCCCTGTCTCCTAGCCTCACTCTCAGCTGAGGGTCTTGCTTCCTAATCCTCTGGGAAAACACAATCACTATTGCAGGTCATGCCCTCAAGTTCCTGACATCACATTGGTCATTATGGGCATTCCACACACTTCCTCCTTCTTCCTCCTTCCCATTAAGAATGAATGCTCTCTGCGTTTCTTCTACTTGGAATCCCACCATCTCTTGCCTAATCAAGGATAAGGCTGTAGCAACTGTCTCTTTTCACTTCTCACTTTTATCTACCGAATCATTCCCTTTGGCACATGACCTGGCCATAATTTAAAAATATCATCTAGACTCCATGTGACCCTCCAGCTTTCCATTCAGCAAACCTTTGGAGTTCATGTGCTTAGCGTCTCCTGCTCCGTTCTTAAGAGCCTGAGCTGATGAAGATCAGCCTTTCTTTTACTCTGTGATTCCATCAAACAACCTTTGTCGAATTCACCAGCTGATTGGTGTTTATGTTGCTAAATTTCATTTTCTCAAGAGCCGTCATCTTACTGAGGGTCTGTTTAGCACAGTTGATCTCCCTCCCTGTCTTGAAACACTTTTGTCATTTGGCTTCAGGCTGTCTTAGTGCTCCTACCAGACTGATTGCCATCTTAGATTCCTTTACCGCTTCCTCTTAGAGTGAACTCTAAATTGTAAAGTGTCCCAAGACTCAGTCTTTGGACCTCTTGTCATTACTTTTTCC
This sequence comes from Neotragus moschatus, assembly GCA_006410615.1. Taxonomy (NCBI): domain Eukaryota; kingdom Metazoa; phylum Chordata; class Mammalia; order Artiodactyla; family Bovidae; genus Neotragus; species Neotragus moschatus. The sequence continues at coordinate 98,545 of SJYA01000450.1, read as the reverse complement.
CCATGGCCACTTGCTGTAATGATCCTACTGCGTCTCATGATTTAAGTATTACCTTTACACGATGAATTTAAGTGATAAGTGTCCAATCTAGCCCTTTCTCTAGACTCCAGACTTGTCTGGGCTTCCCTGATAGCTCAGTTGGTAAAGAATCTGCCTGCAATGCAGGAGACCCTGGTTTGATTTGTAGGTTGGGAAGATCCCCTGGAGAAGGGATAGGCTACCCACTCCAGTATTCTTGGGCTTCTTTTGTGGCTCAGATGGGAAGAATCTGCCTGCAGTGCAGGAGACCTGGGTTTGACCCATGGGTTGGGAAGATCCCCTAGAGAAGGGAAAGGCTACCCACTCCAGTATTCTGGCCTGGAGAATTTCATGGACTGTATAGTCCATGGGGTCTCAAAGAGTTGGACACGACTGAGTGGCTTTCACTTTGGGCTTCTCTGGTGGCTCAGATGATAACAAATCTGCCTGAAATGCAGGAGAACTGGATTCAATCTCTGGGTCAGGAAGATTCCCCAGAGAAGGGAATAGCAAACACTCCAGTGTTCTTGCCTGGAAAATTCCATGGACAGAGGAGCCTGGTGGGCTACAATCCATGGTGTTGCAAAGAGTCAGACATGACTGAGTGACTTTGACTCACTATACACCATGAATCTAAGTGATAAACGTCCAGTCTGGCCCATTCTCTGGACCCCAGACTTGTATACACCATTGTCTGTGAGACATTTTCCCTTGGATAACTAACTTTTCTAAAACTGAGATGTCAGTTCCTTTCCTCCCACAGAAACCTGCTTTTCCTCACCTCCCCATCAACTCTGCCATTCTTGTTGATAAAGTTAAACATCTTGGAAGTCCTTCCCAACTCTTCTCTTATTCTTAAACATTCTGTACTGGGCACAACTGGGGAAGGGAAAGAGAGCAAATACTGAATCTGGGAAATGAAAGACTCAAGTTCCAGCTCTCTGCCCTGAGCCAGCCTTGGAATCTCCCATTAGAATGTCTCTCTGCCCATTCCATGCCCTTCTCTACTCACTTCAATTATTTTTTTTTTATGAAAAGTATTTTCACTGAATTCTCTTTCTAGTAGTAAATCCCACCTGCTCAAGAATGTCTCCAGATTCTCCAACCAATTTTTTTAAATGACTGAATTCATTATATATTGGTCTAGACAAGAAGCGCCTGGCAGATTTAGGTTGCATCATTTAGTGAACAGCTATAGTTTTTTAATCCCTAAGCAATATAAAGCTTACAGTTCTTTCTTTCCAGACCTAATAGATTACCTGGTTTGTGTATACAATGCCCAAAGACTAGAATTCTTCCTCTGAACCAATACTGGGTAGGGCTCTAAAAGTAAATATTCTGGGTCTCTGGCTTTTCTCTTGGCTAATACATGTTTCCTGGAGACCTGGAATCTGGGAAATATACTTCTTCATGTATAAGGATTAAATCTTTTATTTCTCCAGTGATGAGGGAAGTCTTAGGACCATTCTGAGACTCAGATTATTCCTTGGTAAAATCCTAGGACTGAGATTGGTAGGTAATTTCTAAAGGCATTTCTAGCTTTTATTTTTTAATTAATTTATTTTTAATTGAAGGATAATTGCTTCACAATATTATGTTGGTTTCTGCCATACATCAACATGAATCAGCCATAGGTGTACATATGTCCCTCCCTCTTGAACCTCCCTCCCACCCCATCCTACTCCTCTAGGTTGTCACAAAGCCCCATTTGAGTTTTCTGAGTCATATGGCAAATTCCCACTGACTATTTTACATATGGTAATATATATGCTTCCACGCTACTCTCTCTATCCAGCCCAACCTCTCCTTCCCCTGCTGTTTCTACAAGTCCGTTCTCAATGTCTGGATCTCCATTGCTGCCCTGCAAATAGGTTCATCAGTATCATTTTTCTAGATTCCACATATATGCATTGCTATTTGATATGTGTGTTTTCCTTTCTGATTACTTCACTCTATATAAAAGGCTGTAGATTCATCCACCTCATTAGAACTGACTCAAATGCGTTCCTTTTTATGGCTGAGTAATATTCTGATGGATATACGTACTACAGCTTCTTCATCCATTCATCTGTTGATGGACATCTAGGTCGCTTCCATGAACTAGGTATTATAAACAGTGCCAAAATGAACATTGGGGTACATAAGTCTTTTGCAATTATGATTTCTTCAGGGTATATGCCCAGCAGTGGGATTGTTTGGTCACATGGTAATTTTTCATTCCTAGCTGTTTAACACTTCCAGCTTTTAAAATGTGAAGCCTTCAGGTTCTGAGGCCCATCACCCAACAGCTGTATACAACAAGAAAGAGTGAGAAATGTAGATAGGAACTCTAGGGCCAGAAAGCAGAGACATGGTGCCAATTTGAAGCTGTATATAACTATGTGCACACATGGTCCTAACCCTAGTAGTAATTACTGTTGCATATGACCAAGTTCTGACCAGACCAATAAGGAAATCCAACATACAGTTAGTTGCCCATATCCACAGATATGAAATACACAGACCTAAAATGCCAACTGTATTCTTTATACCCCACCATACATGTAAGGGACTTGTGCGTCTGCAGATTTTGGTATCAATGGGGGTCCCTGGAACCAAGTATCTGCAGATACTGAGGTATGACTGTACAGCCTCATGGCACTGTTCAGTAGTAGGAAAGTAACCTCATCATTCTTCAAACTGCCTCCTCAAATTAAAAATTATAAACAGGGAATACAAGTGAAATTCAGCACTTCCTAAATGCAGAGACAATCGGGTCTCAAAGGTAACCTTTAAATGTGAATCTGTGAACAAATGAGATAATAGATTAAGAATCTAGCAAATCACATGGCATAGTTCACAAACATAGATGTAATACAGTGAACGCTCAATACATGTCTGCTTTATTTTCTTCTTCCTTTCCCTCTTTCGAGTGTCAGCTTGCCAGAAAGAAATACCTAACTTTTACAACATTTTTTTTTTTTCTTCCAAACTAAATGTAAAGCAATACATTTATTCAAAAATATGGTGGAAAACAGTTCACCTTTATGAAGTCAAGAGATTACTAACCTGAATTTAAGTCTCGTCCTGGATTGAAGGCCCGGCTATTAACAGTAGTAGACAGTCGATCACAACTAATTGTTCTAGATACATTGGTGTTAAAGTTCCCATCAAATCTGAAACAACAGAAGAGAATCAGCAATATTTATCTGCCCATTATTCAATCCAGAAAACCAACAAAAGTTAATAGTTCAAATACTGTGTGCAGAATAGGTCAGCTCATGAATAGTAAAATTACTATTTAAATATTTTTAAAAATCACTTCAGAGTAGTGTGGGCAAACCCAACATCTGCATCTAAAGGTTTTAGAAATCAAAATAAATTCTAAGAAGATTAAAAAAAAAAAAATCCTTTAAGACAACTTTCCCTGCAGTGAATGACCAGGTACTGTTGATGAAATCATACAGAAAATAATTTCACAAAATTTAGACCAGAATGACAAACATTCAGACTTAAGCTCTGATATGACATATGAAAAAATTCTTTAAATTATTCTGTCTGAAAACCAGTGACCAAGCATAAAAACAGACAGTAGTGAAGGAGAAAGAAAGGCTGTGGACTAGGAAAGATCTAGATTTGAATCTTTGCTCTGTCACTATTTACATGTGTGAACTTGCATACATTGTACAATCTGTCTGAGCCCCAGGTTTCTTATCTGAAAAAAAAAAAAAAAGAGAGAAAGAAATCTACTGACTCATATAGTCACTAAGACTATTTTCCAGTGAATTTTATCCAGAAGTAACAAAAGAGAAAACTCTAGAACTTCTAAATAAGCTATTTTGGATTTCAGATACTGAGACGATTCACGAAGGTTCTAAGAGTTACCTGTAAATAAACTCAATCTGAAATTAGATTTTTAAAAACTAGTGTTAAATGTGTATCTGATTATAAATATCAGTAGTGAAATTTCATTAACACAGGTAGAGAAGCTCTTACAATGCTGAAGAAAAAACACTCCTAAAAATCGAGATCCACTTTATCATTCATGTGAATGTTGATTTTATGGATCTTTTCTATAAGAACTATTAAATTGAACTGGCTGTATAAGCAATGGGGCTGGGTTTTCAAAGGGTGTGCTGGGTTCCAAAGCAGTTTTGTTTTGATACATATCATCTCAAAAGAGGAGACCTTTCAAGAGATTTTAAGAGACTCTTTATTCCAGTCTCTCATCCAGTATAGAATTATATCAGCACTGTCAACTGTGCCTCCAAGGACACAGTTGCTTTACAAGTGTGGTCACTCTTCCTTGGACCTGCTCCAGTTTGTCTAGACGAGAAGATTGCTGCCTCAAAAGCCACAGATGGAGAGAAAAGAAGAGATTAATACATCAGCAGCTGCCAGAGTGTATGCTGGCAAAGCAACATAATCTCACTGTCCTCTCTTGTTTTAGCATTTAATATCTGTGAAGCAGGAGTAGCATTAGACAAGGAACTCACTTGCTCTCCATGCACTGGAGGGTCACATTAAATCTATTCCCTCACATACTTTTAAATTAAAGACAGACAATATTTAGGCTTTGTGGCCTTACAAGGTCTCTGTCACAATGACCAACTTCTGCCATTGTGATGTGAAGGCAGCCAAAGAGAATTTTTAGAGGAATAAATACGGCTGTATTCCAGGAAGACTCAATTTCCAAAAATAGGTACTGTACCACACTTGTTTCACCACCTCTGATCTAGACTGGGGCAGTCCTACAGAATTTTCTGAGGTGATGAAAATGTGTCATTTTTGCACTGTTCAGTATGGTAGCCACACATGACTACTGAGCATTTGAAATGTGGCTACTGTAACTGAGAAACTAAATTTTCAATTTTGCTTAACTTTAATTTAAATGTAAACAATCACCAAATAGTGGCTACCGTGTTGGACAATGCAAGTCTAGAAGGCTCTCCTGATTATCTAATCATCCTTCAAGTCTTCGTTCACTTATCACTTCCCCTGAAAACCTGGATTGTGAATGCTTTCCTAGTCTATGTCAAGTGTTTCCGTCTTCTCTCAGGGCAAGTGCGTGATTTTTAAATTTATGGATCCATGTATATGTCTTTTTAATTGGACAATACTTGTAAATGTTTTTAATGGGTGGCTTTTTATGGTCCAGGCCATATGAACAGACAAAAGCCCCTTGAGAGCAGATCGTATGTCTTGTTGGTTTTATTCACCACTATGTGTGTATACATATATGTATATGTGTGCATGTATGTGTGTTTGTGTGTGTATATAGATATATAAAACACTAAGCATTGTTCTTGTCAAAAGCAGGCACTCATATTCACTGATCGCCTATGAACATTCCTCATACTTGCTTAGTCCTATTTTGGATTCCTGCAGAAGGCTCCAGAGGTCTAATACCTGAGGACCATCCCTCAGATAAATGGTTCCTAACTATCTAAAGTCTAAGCCATATCAGAATCACCTGGCAACATGTTGGAATGCAGATTCCTGGGCTCTAGAAAGAAGATTCAAATTTAGTGAGTCTAGGGTAAAGTCCTCCCTGAAATCTGACTTTGACAGGCTCCTGAGGGGTAAGAAGCCCGCCAATCCTGTCATGTGGATTCCTTTAGAAATAAGGCAGTACAAAGGCTTTCCAGGAACTTCTCCCTATGCCTCAAAGAGACCAAGGACAGAGGATCTTTCCATTAGAAGAGAGCAGAGGAATTCTTAGGTATGCCGAAAACTCATAACTGGACTGTGCTATACTAATTACAAACCTTTTTCACACCTACCGACCTCCCAGTTGAGGAAAGTGACACCAAGCAACTCATAGCAAATCAGGGACCTAAGGAAGACTTGACCTCCTCTTCCTCCCTATCCAAGGATGAGGCACACGTATTGCTTCATATAAGTGACACAGCGAGAACCAGTTAAAGGGCATGGGCAACTCAAGAGAGCTACTGGCAACTTCTCCCAGAAGAAGTGGAAGCCTGAACAGAGCCCTCTTTCCCTGGATGGAGTCTCTATGGCCAGGACCTGTGACATCAGCCCCAACTCTGGAGAGGGTTAAAATCCAGTGCAGCACACATACAGATTTTTTTGACCACTGTGAAGTGATAGTTCACTCCTGAACCAGGGAGACCAGGGAACGATTTTTACGGGCTGTTTTCCTTTCTGGATTGCAAAGATCATCTCTAAGAGCATTAAAGAAAATATTTTTATGACAATAAAACTGCAAGTGAAGTGACACATTAACAAGAGTAGGTGCTCAGTAAACATCTGTCTGTCATGCAAAGGTTTCACAATAGAGCGCTTGCCATCAATAGCCGGCCCAACCTTCTTTCCCCACCGTGTCCCAACCTATAATTCTACTCAGATCATAGTTCTCATCAATACATGTTTTTTTCTGTTGGGTCCCAACTGTGATGCTTTTCAGTGTTGATAATGCCCATTCTAAAAAGCCGATTTTCTGATTTTCCTCCCAGGAAGTCCTCTTGGCAGCCCCAGTCTATGAGAAGCCTTTTCTCCTCTAAACTGACTACTGCCATTCTGCCTCTTGTGTCTCTTTTCATTCTGCCTCTTGTGTCTCTTTTCCCTAATTTTTAAATATTGTTCTATAAACAAGCTTAGCATAATGTCAACAGAGCTGATGTCTGATAGACCGGTTGGTTTTAGATTCTACTTATATCAACAAAATACTAATCAATAAAAATTCTAACATAAGGTTTATTATAAATAATGAACAAATTATCTTCCTTATTTTGCCTTCTCCACACACTAAATAAAGGTATAGTAAGAAAAAAATGCCAAGATATTTTGTTATAGAAGCCATATTGTCTAAATTCTATCACCCAGCCCTCGAATGTCCAATTCTCTCTATAACCTTTCGCATATCTGAGAAATCTTAGTTCTGCCAATGGGATTGTGGGTTATTGAGGATTTATAGATCTCTCTCAGGTCCAGTACATTGCTGGGAAGGTATAGTTCTCTGTAAGTTTTCTTACTGGTAGCTGACTGCTGTGGAAGGACGAAAAGCTAAGCCACTGAAAAGCTCTGCCTATTTCATTTAACCATATTCAGAGAACATCTGTGATGAAAAAGGAACTGCCATCTGGGAAGATCATGCTGTATCGTGGTCAGGAGCATGCCCTCAGATGTACGCAGACCTGAACTGCAGTTTGGGTTTAAAATGCTCACTGCTCTCTAACTCTTGCATAGAACTTACACGTTTGCAGCCTACATTTTTCTCATCTATAAGACGGCTTATCTATTTTGTAACCAGAAAATAGCTCTGAAGAGCCTTGTAATAGTAAACATTTAATAAATAATAACAAAGAATATTAGGTGTATTAGTAACGGTAACAGTTAACAGCTCCTATGTTACATTGTATCAAGAATATTCCAAGTGTTTTACACAGATTAACTCATCTAATCATTACAAACCTGAGAGAAATACTATTATTATTTCATTTAAAGACCAAGAAACCGAGGCACAGAAATGTTAATTAAGAAGTCCAAGCTTCACAGCTGGGAAGTAACAGGATCAAGATATGAACATATATTCAAGCTCTCCTTTATAATAGATACATTACACTGTATCTCAATAAAATCAATAAATGGTTATTAGCATTATCTAAAACAGCTGAAGTACAATTCAGTTCTCTCAAAGAAAAGGATTACTCTAAAGGCTTGTGGGGCTTAGGGGAAATCTTTGCTTTTTACTTAATAGGAAATGACAGTTGCTAAGCATAAGGCTCACAATGGAGAGCTGTAGAGAAAGACCTCTATGGACAAAGATGAGGAAGATGGAGAAGATACAATATTAAAGAAAGCCATTCTCTATCAATTATAGATAACATAGATTTTTAAAATGTTCATCACTGGCATACCTTTGGAATGTTCCATTTTGGGGTTACCTTTTATTACCACACTCCAGAAAAGCCTCAAGGTCTTTTTCCATTCAAATCTGAATTTGAAAGGTTTCTGAAATCTGAGAGGTTTCAGGGCAGCAGAGGCAGCTATAAGTTCCAGATGGACAGAAGAGTGAGCATGTCCACTCTCCACACAGAGAAGAGACACCGCTCACAGCAATTTCTCTCTTTTTCCTGGTGTTAACATTCTCCTCTGGGAGAAAGAACCTGGCATTCTGGTCATTTGACGACTTAAATGGCTTATGTACACCAAAGATAAGATAAAAATAGGAGACCAAAAAGAGGAAATATCACCAAATTCTGAAAATTTCTCCCTGGGACAGTGAATTTCAGGTGGGTGCTAAATAACATAATACACAATGGCCACAGATGTAAGCAACACATAAAACCATAAAACAGGGCTCAGAGAAGCCCCAGCTGGTAACGTATAAGCACACAGCCTTCCAGAGTTCAAACCTGATCCCCAAAAGCACGTCAAGTACCTGAAGACATTCTTTTTCTGAAGAAATCCACCCTGCTGTTTGAGAATTAAATAACCACTTTGCAGGAGAACCTCAGCCAGAGGGCAATATGACCTCTCCTCTAGTTAGCTCACAGACCTAAGTTTACTAGGAAAGGATGAAACAAAATTCAATTCTTGCTCCCTGAGTAATCCGCACATAGTGAATACTGGTGGTTTTAAATTAATTTATTTCTATCAATTGCTAACATTCTGATACTTAAAGGATTCAAGGACAAGACATCCACTCTCCTTTCTCCTGCATATTCCATGGAATTCTCTAAGTGGCAATGGTTATACAACCTCTCGATTTTCTTGAGTCTCCCTCCTCACACGTGAGGAGCATCCACTCCCCAACCGAATTAACATGAAACACGCAGAAACAAACCTCATCTGGTTTCTACAGTTGCTGACGTTGCCAATGTGCAGGCAGGTATGGGGGAGCCGGTGTCAACAGGGGGCTTGGATATACAGGAGCGTGGTGTGTTCCGAGCTGGTGAGTCAGTCAGGAGAAGTAATTTCATGAGCAAAACCCCTGTGATTATCTCTCCCTTTCTACTCAGCCACACACACTAATGTTAGCTTCTCTTTTGAACTCCAAACACCCATAACGTCCTATGGAAAACTCTGAACAAACTTTTTGGCCAACCCAGTAAAACTTGCTTAGCACCATCCCAGTTACCTGAGTTATCTCCAGGCCTCAGTGGAATAGCTACCTTGCCTAAAATGAGAGTACATTTAATGCACACATGCCTTTTAGAAAAAATGATTTCTAAGAAGAAATGTACTATTTACCCTGATTGGGAGACTGTGAGAAATGAAAAGTTCATGCTTCTAAACCATTATAAAAACATGTCAGTTCTCTTAAGGGTTACCTAAAAGATTTTTCATTGAGAAATACATAAGCTGCCAGTCACGTTTATAAAATTTCAGCTTTTATAAGGTCAAGAACTGATAAAATTATAGATTTTCATATAAAATAAACAGGCAATTCAACTTATCTTTGCATATGGCCTTTAAAAAAGTCATAACAATAAGAGAATAATCCTATATAAATCTCCTGTAGACTTTCTCTCTAAAAAGGGGAGATATTGGATTAAGACTGCTTTCTGTATTTATTTTCATAAGATAAAACTAGGGCCTGAAATTTAAAGAGAAATAACTCCATCTTTCCTACCCCCTCAAGTTAAAAAAAAAAAAAAAGAAAGAAAAAACTTCCTTCTGGATTTACTTTCATGAACAACTGATCGAAACTGCATCCCGAGGGAGAAAACAGAACTGTGACTCCCACTTTGATCTCTTCCCCATGGAGAAATTCACTCCCTGCCTGGCTTGCAAGATGTTCATTTGATTGACGTTTGCTCTGATGTGCAAACTGCTTTGAACTTCAGACATTTAATTCCCATCAGGCTGCAGTCATTTTTATTCTCCTTCAACAGGATTTACAAGCAGGAGATCAGCAAATGTAGAAGATAAAATAAATTTGCAGAAGCTTTGAATCTTACATCAAAACAGTGTTCAAGTGAGTTCCAATTGGATTTCATTCAGCCTCGGTTCACAGTGTAAATCAACTTTTCAGTGGAATCCCAGTTTAGAAAGGAAAAGATACAAAAGAGAGAGAGACATACACCAGTTGGGGTTTACTTCCGGAATCTCTTTCTTGGTCTTTGTTTAAATTTCCTATGGAAGGTGATTTGCCAGGCAAATCACTTAAAACCCTGGGTTTTCCTCAACATTTCCAGGCAAAGTCTGACCAATTTATCATGTAGCACAGAAAAACCACACCCACAGTGAGAGTTCCAAGGGTGCTGCTGAAATGTGGTATTGTTCATGGGCACGTTTTAAAGGTAATAATTTAAAAAGCAAATCCCTGTGGATATCTCAGAAGAGCAAGGCTTACGCTGATAGTTGAGTCCATAAATAAAGCCAATATGATGACAGCTAATGGGGTAGGGAATTTTTTTAACTTGTTTTCTTGTTTTTAATCACTGCTAGAGACAGGCATCAGGGTGTTTCTTTTTTTTTAAAGACCACCACAGTTACATACCATTTCTTGAGGAAGCAAAATCTGGTATGGGCTCAGAAGCTGGTGTGGAACAAACGTGCTGAGGCTTGTGATGGATCTCCCAGCCCACAGCAGACCCTTGCTGCTGGGTGTCACTAAATTACCCAGTTCCATTTTAAGAGCAGAGGACATTTGTGTGTGGGGGGGGGCGGGGGGGCAGCGAGGCAGAGGGGAAGCAAAGATGGCAAAACCCAGCAGCTACAGGAGACTTTGAAATGATGTCCAGTGGTTAAGAGTTTTCCCTGGTGGCTCAGTTGGTAAAGAATCCACCTACAACGCAGGGAACCCAGGTTTGATCCCTGGGTTGGGAAGATCCTCTAAAGGAGGACATGGTAACCCACTCTAGCATTCTTGCCCAAAGAATCCCCATTGTCAGAGGAGCCTGGTGGGCTACAGTCTATGGAGTCACAAAGAGCTTGACATTACTGAGGGACTAAGCACATCAGTGGTTAAGACTTCACCTTTCACTACGGGAGGGTGCAGGATTGATACCTGGTTTGGGGAGCTTAGATCCCACGTGCCTCGTGGCCAAAAAAATCAAAACATAAAACAGAAATAGGATTGTTAAAAATTCAATAAGGACTTTAAAAAATGGTTCCCATAAAAAAAAGAATCTCAAAAAAAGGAGGTCTGGACATAAAAAACATCCGAGTAACAGCCCAACAGTGCCTGGTTTACTCAGATATGACAGGGAGACATTTCATTTCACCTCCATTCAATCAGGTTCCCACTCATTCTTTCTGGGAAGTGTCTGCTCTCCAAATATTTGAGCAACACCAGTTGAAAAGAATTAAACAAGAACCCCCTTATCTTCCACTTAACCACCCATGAGAATAAAGTTAAACAAAGAAAGAGCTAAGATAAAAATCAAACATCTGCCCTGGCAAATATTTAAACTCTGTTTGAATGGTGGAGGAAGGGGTAAGAGTGGGGTCACTTCAAAAAGGAACTATCACATTTATAAAGTAAATGATACTCGACTCCCCCCAATGGAGTTTACTTATTCAAACACCTAAATTAATGGGCAAACTGAAAAGCTGTCAAATAACGTGTAATCATGTTCCGAGAAATGGTTTTTCCTTCCATCTCTGCAGAGATTGAAGAGATAAGTCACATTCTTTCTGTTCTTATCAGTAATAAGGATTAAATCTTCAGGGTTCAGCAACCCAGACAGAGTGGAAACAAGGCTGGTTTCAAATGCCCTTGGAAGGTAAGGCTTAGAGCAATCAAGCATCTCTCTCTGTGTGAGAATCTAAGTATCACACGAACCAGTTACATTTCTTTTTCACCATTCCACACCCCTACCTCCCCACAGCAGATCGCTGGCAGAAAGCCCTGCTGTGATCTGTNATCACTGCTAGAGACAGGCATCAGGGTGTTTCTTTTTTTTTAAAGACCACCACAGTTACATACCATTTCTTGAGGAAGCAAAATCTGGTATGGGCTCAGAAGCTGGTGTGGAACAAACGTGCTGAGGCTTGTGATGGATCTCCCAGCCCACAGCAGACCCTTGCTGCTGAGTGTCACTAAATTACCCAGTTCCATTTTAAGAGCAGAGGACATTTGTGTGTGGGGGGGGGCGGGGGGGCAGCGAGGCAGAGGGGAAGCAAAGATGGCAAAACCCAGCAGCTACAGGAGACTTTGAAATGATGTCCAGTGGTTAAGAGTTTTCCCTGGTGGCTCAGTTGGTAAAGAATCCACCTACAACGCAGGGAACCCAGGTTTGATCCCTGGGTTGGGAAGATCCTCTAAAGGAGGACATGGTAACCCACTCTAGCATTCTTGCCCAAAGAATCCCCATTGTCAGAGGAGCCTGGTGGGCTACAGTCTATGGAGTCACAAAGAGCTTGACATTACTGAGGGACTAAGCACATCAGTGGTTAAGACTTCACCTTTCACTACGGGAGGGTGCAGGATTGATACCTGGTTTGGGGAGCTTAGATCCCACGTGCCTCGTGGCCAAAAAAATCAAAACATAAAACAGAAATAGGATTGTTAAAAATTCAATAAGGACTTTAAAAAATGGTTCCCATAAAAAAAAGAATCTCAAAAAAAGGAGGTCTGGACATAAAAAACATCCGAGTAACAGCCCAACAGTGCCTGGTTTACTCAGATATGACAGGGAGACATTTCATTTCACCTCCATTCAATCAGGTTCCCACTCATTCTTTCTGGGAAGTGTCTGCTCTCCAAATATTTGAGCAACACCAGTTGAAAAGAATTAAACAAGAACCCCCTTATCTTCCACTTAACCACCCATGAGAATAAAGTTAAACAAAGAAAGAGCTAAGATAAAAATCAAACATCTGCCCTGGCAAATATTTAAACTCTGTTTGAATGGTGGAGGAAGGGGTAAGAGTGGGGTCACTTCAAAAAGGAACTATCACATTTATAAAGTAAATGATACTCGACTCCCCCCAATGGAGTTTACTTATTCAAACACCTAAATTAATGGGCAAACTGAAAAGCTGTCAAATAACGTGTAATCATGTTCCGAGAAATGGTTTTTCCTTCCATCTCTGCAGAGATTGAAGAGATAAGTCACATTCTTTCTGTTCTTATCAGTAATAAGGATTAAATCTTCAGGGTTCAGCAACCCAGACAGAGTGGAAACAAGGCTGGTTTCAAATGCCCTTGGAAGGTAAGGCTTAGAGCAATCAAGCATCTCTCTCTGTGTGAGAATCTAAGTATCACACGAACCAGTTACATTTCTTTTTCACCATTCCACACCCCTACCTCCCCACAGCAGATCGCTGGCAGAAAGCCCTGCTGTGATCTGTGTTTTGCTTCTAGAATTCCATTTAAACTGTTTTCTCACACAAGCTTGGAAAATGGCAAAGGTGACCCCTAGGGGAACTGGAAGTGGATCCACAACCGCGTTAAACATTTATCCGTTAACCTTCTTGTTACCAGGTTTGGGCAGGAATGCACGAAGAAGAAGAAAGAAAGGTATCTGGAAAAATAAGAGAGAAAACAGACAGCTGGGCAGAGGAATCCACAGGCTCCCTTTGTGCCATTCCATAGCCCCCGTCCACCCTACCACTTGACCTCTAACGAGGACTTCGCATATGTTACAGTTGTTTATATACTTTCTCCCTTGTAAAGAGAGAGATCTGTTTATCCCTAGAACCTAGCCCAGAGTTTGCCTGTGAAGAGTACAACTATAGTAAATGCTGAATGACAAAATGCAGAAAACCGAAGAGGCTGAGACTTGCCAGGACTAGAGTCAAGAGCTTGTAAATTCTTATGTTTTCTTCCCACACATACACTGGGTACTTAGTAAATAGCAGACAACTGTGAGTGGTATGACACAGACATCAAAGAGAAGCACTAAGAACTTCAGTTAGCAGATGACTGTGGAGATGAACTGGTTCAAATCTGTCAGGCACATTCGTGTTGGAGTGAGACAAGGCTTCTCCAGATCTCCGTTCTGCAGAAGGAACGTGAAACATAAGATGTGGAATACTTATGGCTCATGTGTCCTCAAAAGGCATTACTGACCCAATATTCAAAAGCTAATAAAGCTGTGACTTGGAAGACAGCTGGGTCCACATCATACCAGACCAGTCAAGTCTCCAAGAAAGATTACAGACACAGTGATTCTTAAATCGTGACCTTCTTTGATACATTTTGGTATTTTTGCACAACAAAAACAGATGAAAACATCAAGGGAATGCCTCTGTGATAACAGGGTATACTTTTTAGAACTGGGCAAAATGTACTAGGCAGTTTCGTTTAGAAATCAGATAGGCCGGCAGACAGATAAAAAGAAAGGAGAAAAATTTCAGGATCAACTCTCCCTAAAACCCATAAAAGGCCACTGATGAAAATCAGTATTCTAAGCAGTGTGGCAGGTCTCCTGTCCTTCCTCCAGTGAAGGTTACATAAGGAAAATTCAGAAAGCAGAACTGTCAGCAGACTCAAATACAGGTGTTTGCTGCTATGAGTGTGCTCATCAATAGTCCTAAAGATACAGATACTTATCTACACACACAAGGAAATAACACAAACTAATGCAAGAACATAGTTTGAAGACTGAGAAATACAATTGAAATTTGCTGTATCAGGGAACTCAAACAGAGGCTCTGTAACAACCTAGAAGTNCGTAAGGAAAATTCAGAAAGCAGAACTGTCAGCAGACTCAAATACAGGTGTTTGCTGCTATGAGTGTGCTCATCAATAGTCCTAAAGATACAGATACTTATCTACACACATAAGGAAATAACACAAACTAATGCAGGAACATAGTTTGAAGACTGAGAAATACGATTGAAATTTGCTATATCAGGGAACTCAAACAGAGGCTCTGTAACAACCTAGAAGTGTGGGGTAGGGAGGGAGATGGGAGGGAACATATGTATACCTGTGGCTGATTCATGTTGATATTTGCAAGAAAAAAACAAAATTCTGTAAAGCAATTATCTTTCAATTAAAAAAATTAAAAAAAAAAGAGAAAAAAAGACTGAGAAATACACTAAACAGACTGTGGAAGCTTCACATTCAGCCAATTTAGAAACTTCAGAGGGTTTCAGTTGGCAGATAAGCCATTTCAATTTTACTACTGGTCAAAATAGTTTACCATTAAAAGAAAAATGGTTTGGAATCAGGAAACCTAGGTTCTACACCCAGCTGCCCTGAGTCTTGACACAACCTCTCTGAGCCTTCATCCTCACGTGCAAAATGGAGAGAAGGGGGATTGTACCCCACCAGGCTGTCCTGAAGATCATAGGAAGAATGTAATTTAAATAAAATAATGTTTATAGAAGAAAGTATTTAACTGAAGTTCAAACATATGTAACTCTTTTACATAAGTTAAATATTGTAACTGAATCAACCTTCTGAAATGTAAAGCGTTCTGCAAAATCCTTGTTGAATTTTTAACTAGACTCAAGTCCTTCTGGTAACAACATCCATACAGGATGTATCTGTAACATTTTACCAGCCTGCAGGTAATAATAATTTTTAAGTGGACTGGAGATGAAAATGTGAGATAAGACAAGGAGAACACGTGAAAGACAGATTCATCATTCAGTACTTTGAGGGCAAAAATACAAATATACCTTCCTGGGAAAAGAAAGAACCTTTGATAAAATTAAACTTGTGTCAAGAACCATGCTTGTCACTTTATTAGACATTGTGTTACCCAGAGAATAAAAGAATAAAACCATTATAGTAAGAGCTCCTGGCTAACTCACAGTGCTGTGAATAGTAATAAAAATAAGATGTACATAGACATTTTTTATTATTGTTTCATGTGAAATACCTTAAAATATGGCTGGAAAAAAATAGGATTTGCCCACACATGGGTCAGCTGTTACGCCTAGAAACATCAAATCCAACTGTGCATCAGCACAACATTAAAACTATACATTTGCAATTGGTCCTCTCTTCTGAAACATCATGCATATAACATAGTTGTGGGGGTGAAAATATCTGTGGGATGAAAACAAAGTGATACGACAGGCTAAATTCAACTTCTTGCCAAATCTCTTCCAAGAATGATCTACATGTGACTTTTAAAATCAGCATGTTCATACTAAGTAAATCTTCCTTCTCAATACCTTTTGTTCCTATTTTCATTTGTTGGTTAACAGATTCTTCCCCTCTGAGATGTTCAATTTAAAATTTAGAATAATCTTTAAAAGTCTTCCTTCCAACCCAAATCTCCAATAAAATCTAGTGGTTAAGTCACGTTAGGCTCTTCTGCGACGCACGGACTGTATGTAGCCCACCAGGTTCCTCTTCCATGGAATTTTCCAGGTAAGAATACTGGAGTGGGCTGCTATTCCTTCTTCAGGGGATCTTCCTGATCTGGGGATAGAACCTGTGTCTCTTGCGTTGGCAGGCGAATTCTTTACTGCTGAGCCACCAGGCAAGTCCCTATACTTTCTGTCTAGAGACAATATTCTATGTAATGCACCACCACCCAGGACATCGTTTACTTTCCTCCAGGAATTACCACTTTTCTCCTAGATTATCGGAATGGCCCAACATGACAAGCAACTAGTCTCTCCGCCAAAATTTATCCTTCACTTGCCAATGATTTAATCTGCCCAAATCTCAGACCTGATCACAGCATTTCTTTGCTTTGAACCTGTTTACAGGTGGAAATCTGTCCAGTAGATCAAGGATTCTGAGCTCACCACATACATACATCCCTTCTTGGCTGTTTCAGCAGTATCTTCCCCTCTCAAGTTATTCAGTGCTTTATGGTGCTTTGCTGTTTTCTGATCCGAAGCAGCCTTCTTCTAGATCTGTCTGCAGGAATTCCACTCTTGAAGACCTCAACTACCACTCTTCAACCAAACTACATAGACCTCTATTCATAACTACTCTTTCTTCAAAAGAGTCTTTGGGTTTTTCATGACACTTGACACAGCCTACTTAATTTACTCTGAATCCTCTAAGCTCCTAAGGTACAAACTATTTTATTCATCTTTACCTAGTGTCTAAGGCAATGTCTGGCACCTTAACTGCTTGAACATGACATAGACAAGTTGAGTTAAAAGTGATATATACACAGATTTTGGAAATTTCGTGTGCTTAAACTCACTCCACATGCAATTATCAGTATTGTTATAATAATTATTCAACAGCAACTTAAGTATCCGTCAGAGCTTAGCACAATGGAATAATACTCAGGTGAAATTAATGACTACCATGAACGGGCATAAACGTACTTGAATTTCTGCCTAAAGTATCTCAGTAATTCTGACATCATCATCACTACCTACACTCAAACTAAAGACCAACTCAGGTTTCTTACCATGCATGAACTCTTTCCACAATTATATATTGAGGGCCTGTTCAAACAAGATACTGAATACAAAGTTGACAGAAGAAAGATAAAGGGCACACAGAATAGAAATATGACTTAGAACCTGGTATCAACCACTCTCACAATTACCCAGAATCATTCTTAGCTACCTTCAATTCCTCCCTCTCCCAACACCCAGTAGTGGTGTGCAGGCCATAGCCAACACCAACAGACAAGTTCAGGCCCTTCTTGTTCATGGCCTATGTAAATGAAATCAGACTAGGTCTTCTAGTTGTTATATGGCAAACAAGTAAAATCTCCTAAAAGAGGATCATCATTTCTTTTCTAAAATGTTAATTCTCTCAAACAACTACTATTTACTTAGTGTCTACAGTACAGTACTCAGATGCTCAGTCACGTCTGACTCTTTGCGACCCTATGGCCTGTAGCCTGCCAGGCTCCTCTGGCTATGGGATTCACCTAGAAAGAATACTGCAGTGTGTTGCCATTTCCTGCTCCAGGGGATTTTCCTGACTCCAGGATCAAACACACGTCTCTTGTGTCTACTGGATTGGCAGGTGGGTTCTTTACCACTGAGCCACCTGGGAAGCCCTACTGAGTGTCTACTATGTGTTAAAGACACATGGCAGCAAGAGATGAATTATCTTTCATTTCATTTACAAGCCTAAATTCTCCTGAATTAAGTTCAGTTATTCATTCTAGTATCTGAGGTTCTCTATGATCTAGTATTAACTCAACTTCTCAGCTGCCTTTTCCATCACTTTTCCCAATACAAGATCCTCATCAGTGCTCCTGGTCATTTCCTTCTGTGGGGCTTTCTTTAAATTGACCTTACTCTCCTGGAAAGCTCTCCCTCCATATCCCTAAATGTGAACATCCTTTTCCTACACCATGATTCAGCTGAAATGCTTCTTCCATAAACCATCTCACAGATGTTTCAGTTCAGTTCAGTTGCTCAGTTGTGTTCAACTCTTCATGACCCCATGGACTGCAGCACACCGGGCCTCCTTGTCCATCACCAACTCCTGGAGTTCACCCAAGCTCATATCCATTGAGTTGGTGATGTCTTCCAACCATGTCATCCTCTACAGTCTCCTTTTCCTCCTGCCTTCAATATTTCCCAGCATCAGGGTATTTTCAAATGAGTTAGTTCTTCACATCAGGTGGCCAAAGTATTGGCATATCAGCTTTAACATCAGTCCTTCTAATGAATACTCAGGACTGATCTCCTTTAGGATGGACTGGTTGGATCTCCCTGTAGTCCAAAGAACATTCCAACTGTGATGTCTTATCCAACATCACAGCTCAAAAGCATCAATTCTTTGGCACTCATCTTTCTTTATAGTCCAACTCTCACATCCATACATGACTACTGGAAAAACCACAGCCTTGATTAGACAGACCTTTGGTGGCAAAGCAACGTCTCTGCTTTTGAATATGCTGTCTAAGTTGGTCATAACTTTCCTTCCAAGGAGTAAGCGTCTTTTAATTTCTTGGCTACAGTCACCATCTGCAGTGATTTTGGAGCCCTCCAAAATAGTCTGTCACTGTTTCCACTGTTTCCCCATCTATTTGTCAAGAAGTGATGGGACTGGATGCCACAATCTCAGTTTTCTGAATGTTGAATTTTAAGACGACTTTTTCACTCTCCTCTTTCACTTTCATCAAGATGCTTTTTAGTTCTTCTTTGCTTTCTGCCATAAGGGTGGTGTCATCTGCATATCTGAGGTGACTGATATTTCTCCCGGCAATCTTGATTCCAGCTTGTGCCTCATCCAGCCCAGAATTTCTCATGATGTACTCTGCATATAAGTTAAATAAGCAGGGTGACAATATACAGCCTTGACATACTCCTTTTCCTATTTAGAACCATGTCCAGTTCTAACTGTTGCTTCTGGACCTGCATAAATGTTTACTTTTTAAATTAATGAATGAGTAATGTAACCTTTGTCAGTCCTGTTGCATAAAATCATCTCCCCTCCCCCCACCTGCCAGATAGCTCTCAAAAGCATGAAGAAAATTACCTAATCAATCTAGAATTTACAAATTTAAGCAGCAGGAAAAGTTGTCCATAATGAATCTTGAGCATTGGCTGTCTGGAGTATAGTGTAAACTGTTCAGCTTACAGTTGAGGAAACTAAGGACTAAAAAGGTTAGGTGAATTTTCTAAGATTACACAGCAAACAGGTAGAGCAGATGGCCATCTGATCTTAAGGAATATACCATATTCCTCTGATATAATCTATATCTCAACTGAATTGAAAATGAAAGGAAAAATGTCTTTACCACTTAAGATATTTTTTGCTACCACGGTAGAGACTGAATTGATTTAAAAATGAAATATTTAAAAAGAGGTTTACTGCTGCAGCTGCTAAGTCGCTTCAGTTGTGTTCGACTCTGTGCGACCCCATAGACGGCCTCCCACCAGGCCCCTCATCCTTGGGATTCTCCAGGCAACAACACTGGAATGAGTTGCCATTTCCTTCTCCAATGCATAAAAGTGAAAGTGAAGTCACTCAGTCATGTCCGACTCTTAGCGACCACATGGACTGCAGCCCACCAGGCTCCTCCGCCCATGGGATTTTCCAGGCAAGAGTACTGGAGTGGGGTGCCATTGCCTTCTCCGAAAAAGAGGCTTACCTCCTTTTAAAAATGAAACAAAGCTCATGTTTCAGTTCAGTTTTTAAAAAAAGCAAATGGAAGATGGTATAGAGATTCCTTAGAAAACTAGAGATAAAACCACCAGATGATCCACCAATCATACTCCTAGGCATATACCCTGAGGAAACCAAAATTGAAAAAGACACATGCACCCCATTGTTCACTGCAGCACTATTTACAACAGCTAGAACATGGAAGCAACCTAAGATATCCATGAACAGATAAATGGATAAAGAAGTTGTGGTACATATACACCATAGAATATTACTCAACCATAAAAGGAACATCTTTGAGTCAGTTCTAATCAGGTGGATGAACCTAGAACATATCATACAGAGTGAAGTAAGTCAGAAAGAGAAAGATAAATATCATATTCTTACGCATTTATATAGAACTAGAAAAATGGTACTGAATAATTTACTTACAGGGCAGCAATGGAGAAACAGACATTGAGAATAGACTTATGGACGTGGGGAAAGGGGAGAAGAGGGTGAGATGTACAGAAAGAGTAACATGGAAACTTACATTACCATATGTAAAATAGATAGCCAATGGGAATTGGCTGTATGTCTAAGGAAACTCAAACAGGGGCTCTGTATCAACCTAGAGGGGTGGGATGGGGAGGGAGATGGGAGGGAGGTTCAAAAGGGAGGGGATATATGTATGCCTGTGGCTGATTCATGTTGAGACTTGACAGAAAACAACAAAATTATGTAAAGCAATTATCCTTTAATAAAAAAAAAAAAAAAACAGCCATCATAAACTATGATCTCATGCTCTGAAGTCCCTAGAGGATCCTAAGGAGAGTAATACAGGAATCTTGACATTCTGAGTCAACATGTTAATCATCAAAATTAAAAATAACTCTCTGAGTAACTTATTTCTAGTTCCCATGTCAACAATACTTCAGGAACTTAAAATGTGAACATACAAATGCCTTAATGCCTATTCCCACAATAACTATTCAATTAGCCAATATTCATCAAGTGAGGATAAGAGAACTGACTTCTATTTGGAGACACAAAAAAGAATAAAAATCTGAATTCATCTTCCCAGTATTTCCTCCCTGGTTTACCCACTGCACTCTCCCAGTCTTCTTTAATAAAGACATTAAAAATAAAAAATAAGAACACCACGAGACAGAACACCCACAGAAGAAATTGAGGAAGGGAGGATGAGAAAAATGGAATTAAGAGATGTCGAAGACAAGATTATTGACTGGCTTGTAAAAAAAAAAGTAAAGGGTTAGTGGCTAAACAACAGTTTCAGATGTGCGGAGCACATCCCCATTTCTGTGGCAGGTTTCAGAAATAGATATTTCTGGTATATGCAAAAGGTGACTATATATAAATGCGACAGAACAAACATGTACGTTTAAGATGGCACATCAGGGAAGGCACATGGATAAGGCATTTATAGCATTTATTAACATTATATACTCTCCTCAGATTGGGAGCTGCAAAATCACATGCTAATGAGGGCCGTAGTAGGCAATGAGAGTTAGGGGAATGGGTTGGGTGTGAAGCAATAGGGAGTAGTGGAGACTGCGGTGAAGGGGAGAATACAGGCCTTGTCTTCAAAGGGAGCTGCTCTTCACAGGCGCTGACTNTCCCTTATTTCAAGTCCAGTTGCTTATGTTTATTGTAACAGCAATATTATCATATATACATGTGGCCAGTTCATGGATATAAAGAGTTTGCTTTATAGAGTGGTAAAATCTTACATTTTAGAAGGATTTTTCTCAACAATCTTCAGTCCAGTTTTCATTAACTTTATTAGTTATTTATATCAATCATCTTTAAGGCTTTGGTTACATTCACTTAATATTTTCATTTATATTAATGCATTTTAAAATTTAGGTGTATTTACTTTAAAAAGAAATTTTATGTTATTTCCATAAGAGAAAAAACATTATCTTGACATAGAGCATAATGTAAACTGTTTTTAGTCATGTTCTTAAATTGCTTCCCAAGACTGGCAGTTCTTCCTTTCTGCATTTAATTCCAACATGAACTCCCTGAGACTCAAAATGTAGACTTTTTCAGAAGGACTGAAATATAAGAAAGAGAGAACTGAAAATGTCCTCAGTAGGATAACACAACAGTTAGAAAATACAGATTAAAGCATTTTATGAGAAACTGGAAAAGGGGCAGCTAAGGATTCCAACCTTCGTTTACAGCAATAACTTACTATTAACTCTTCCCATATTTGAACCTTCAGTAGAAAGGTAAGAGGTCCTTTTAATTTTAAAAAGTGTTTGTGCTTAGTCAATGGCTAAAAAAGCATCAGCACTCAGTGTTCACTGCAAAAATTCCTACATACATTCCCGGGTAAGAGAGCCTTTTGCTACACCAAGAAGACTAAGAAAAGGGTAGTTGTCACTTGCCATTTTCAGCTGCAGACTGTTGTGATCAGATCTTTGTTTAAGATGTCACTAGAGGGAACATGTTTTTTGTCATCCATATATCTTCTGATTGCTCAGTTTTATCATGAGAACTGCTCTGGTTGTACAAGATTCACCCCAAATGGCAGTTCCTGGCTCTGTCAACTACTCCTAGTGAGGAGAGAAGCCTGCATTGCAGCTCCACAGTGTTTCTGCATGCAGCACAAGTCCAGCATTTAGAGGAGTACTAACCTGCTTGCCCAGCATATTAGGAGGGTAATTCAAGTCTCTTAGATGTCAAACTGAACTAAATGAGAGATTCTTGGAGGGCAGAAACTAACTTTATATTTTATTATATTCACTTAAAGGCAGATCACTGGTTATTGCTGAACGTCTGGATGACCTGCATTTCAGACTTCAACCCTTATCTCAGCATATTCAAAATGTAAATCACTGTCTTTACTCCAAAACATTCTGAGGTAAGTCTTTCTAAACCCTCAAAGTATACATGTGTGTAAGCATGTAGCACCATTTTCACAAGGCAGAAAATTCTCTTCTATGGCATAGTTACATCTTATGTTATCACTTTTATGCATAGGATATAATTTCCTTAACTTATCTATTATTAGAAATTTAGAATATTTACAATATTCTCTATTCTAAATGGCATTACAATGACTTTTTAAACCAATTTATCTTTGCAAACATGTCTTTATTCCTNCATGTAGCACCATTTTCACAAGGCAGAAAATTCTCTTCTATGGCATAGTTACATCTTATGTTATCACTTTTATGCATAGGATATAATTTCCTTAACTTATCTATTATTAGAAATTTAGAATATTTACAATATTCTCTATTCTAAATGGCATTACAATGACTTTTTAAACAAATTTATCTTTACAAACATGTCTTTATTCCTTGAAATATTCCTCCAAATGACCAGATCAAACAAGATGCCCATTTTTTAAAAAAGAAAATTGAAGTATAGATGATTCAAAATATTGTCTTAGTTTCAAGTGTACAAAGTGATTCAGATATGTATCTTTTTTGTGACTCTTTTCCATTGTATAGGCTATTACAAGGTATTATGTTATACAGTAAATCCTTGTTGTTTATTGTCTACATGGTAGTATCTCTTAATCCCATACTCCCAGTTTATCCCTTTCTCCCTTTCCCCTTTGGTCACCATAAATTTGTCTTCTATGACTGTGAGTGTATTTGTTTTGTAAATAAATTCATTTGTATCATTGTTTTAGATTCCACGTGTAAGTGCTATTGTGTAGTATTTGTCTTTCTCTAACTTACTTCACTTAGCCTGATAATCCCTAGGTCCAAGAGGGACACCTCTTTTCCCCATGCCATGCAGCTTGCAGGGGTCTTAGTTTCTTTACCAGGGATCAAACCTGCGGCCCTGGAAATGGAAGTGTGGAGTCCTAACCACTGAACTAAAAGGAGTTCCCCAATATGCGCACAGAATCCTTTGTGAAGCCATCCCTCTGGTATACTTCTCTGCTTTGAGGAACCAGAGCACCTCTCTGCTGTGTCAGTTTGCTCTCACTGTTGAATTATGTTCAGTATTTGGTCCCACCCAAGAATAGTTTAATTTCTCACCCCTGACTCATCCCCATGCTCAAGTCATTTCAGATTCCACCACATAGTAATCAAACACAATTGTGAGGCACTGGGAAGAAAATGGACAAGCTGTTATCCCTGCCCAGAACAGCCGGGGAGGCATCCCTACCAGCAATATGTGGTCCATTCAGTTCTGCACTGTAATAGAAGTGACGGAAACTCACTATGGGAACAAGCATGAGGGAACAATGAATTCTTCCAGGGGCAAAGGTAAAGAAGAAGGGGGGGGAGAGGTTATAAGAAGCTATGGAGTGAGGCGAATGGTTATATTGCTTGATGAAACATTAATAGAAACTCATGAGGTGGGAAAAAAATGGAAAGGTGACATACTCAGTAGATTTACAGGTAAACGTCAGTCGATTCAAGCTTTTTGTTTCACCTAGATCCATGTTCCACTTAGAAATTTCATGAAGATCTCCTATCTTTTGAGGCAACTTCTGCACTACTGACATTTAGAGTCAGATAATTCTTTGGAGGACTGTCCTGTGCATTGCAGGATGTTTACAGCATCCCTGGCCTCTCCTCACTAGGAGCAACTGTTTTCACCTTCCAACTGTGACAACTGAAAATATTTCCAGATACTGCCAAATCTCCCTGGGGATGAAGGGGAGTGGAAATCATCTTAGCTGAGAAACAGTGTTTTAAGTGTAATTCTAGCTGTAAGGACTTCTCCTTTACTATCCTTTTTTCTCAGTCAGGAAATGATTTTTTTTCCTTTGGTTTAAAGCCCAATAGACTCTTACTTTATTTTTAGATTAGAGGCAAATTGTTGAAAACATTAAGTTACCAATGCCCTGACTATAAAAAAGAATTTCTTGATTAAACCTAATAAACAAAAACTGAAATGTCCACTATGATAGGAAAGCATATATTTGCTCAGAAGATTACAATTTGCAAAGTACTTTCTTATATGATTTCAAAAAATGCTCACAACATCCTCTGAAATATCCATTATTATTTCCATTCTAGGGGTGAAGAAAGGCTTAGTTAAAGTTGTCACCTACCTGAGACCCCCTGAATACCAACTCCTGGAGTTAATATTCATATCTGGACAGTCTCATTTCAAAATGTATATACTTTCTGTTTAGGTTAATAAACAGCTAGTATGAGCTTCTCTAGGTTGCACACAGGTAAGCCAGAGACAAAGTCTCATCTTAACATCATACAGATGGAGAAATAAAATGACCTGAGGATGCTCGGTTACCTACATAGCCCACCAAGAAAATATAATCAGTAAAAACTTCTTTGTAGGAAGCAAAGCATCATTTAACTACCAAAGAATTGTGTTATTTCCATTTTGCATAGCTTTAAGAGCACTTATTGTGCAAAAAGAAGAGTAATACACACTAGATATGGTAACTTTTACACTCGTAATTTTAGAGTATGTTAACTTCTTTTAGTCATTTTAAATAGTCAATTCTAACTTGGTATAATGAAAATTATTATCCACTGATAGAAAACTGTATATAAAAATAGAACTAGATTATGGCTACTCAGCTAATTAGAGACCAAGTCAAAATCTTTGTATCTCAAAATAAATGTTCTTTCCTCTACAATTCCAGCATCATATAACCCTATACCCCTCCAGATATAAATATCATTATGCCAATGAAGGGGCTTCCCTGGTGGCTCAGAGGTTAAAGCCTCTGCCTGCAATGCGGGAGACCTGGGTTCAGTCCCTGGTCAGGAAGATCCCCCTGGAGAAGGAAATGGCACCCCACTCCAGTACTCTTGCCTGGAGAATCCCATGGATGGAGGCGCCTGGTGGGCTACAGTCCATGGGGTCACAAAGAATCGGACACGACTGAGCAACTTCACTTTTACTTTCATGCCAATGAAGGGCTTCTCTGGTGGCTGAGATGGTAAAGAATCTGCCTGAAATGTGGGAGACCCTGGTTTGATCCTTGGATTGGGAAGATCCCCTGGAGAAGGGAATGACTACCAACTCCAGAGTTCGTGCTTGGAGAATTGCATGGGGAGAGGAGCCTGGTGGGCTACAGTCTGTGGGGTTGTAAAGAGTCAGACACAATTGAGCAACTAACACACACATATGCCAATAAATAAAATATCCTCAACCAGATACAAATATCACTATGTCAGTAAAAATATCCTCAACCATTCTGTTTCAATATTCTCTGAAGCCACATCTACCTTGGTAGTTTTAAGGACACTATAAAGGATGTTCAGTTCAGTTCACTTACTCAGTCATGTCCTACTCTTTGGGACGCCATGAACTGCAGCACGTCAGGTCTCCCTGTCCATCACCAACTGCTGGAAACCCATGTCCAAACCCATGTGCATGGAGTCAGTGATGCCATCCAATCATCTTATTCTCTGTTGTCCCCTTCTCCACTTACCCTCAATTTTTCCCAGCATCAGGGTCTTTTCAAATGAGTCAGCTCTTCACATCAAGTGGCCAAAGTACTGGAGTTTCAGCTTCAACATCAGCCCTTCCAATGAACACCCAGGACTGATATGGGAATTTTTGCTACTAATGTGCCAAGGATAAAAGGTAGCCCCTTAAATTAGGCAAATCAGCTCAATCAGTGAGACTGTCTTATTCATGACACATTAGTT
Source organism: Neotragus moschatus (assembly GCA_006410615.1). Classification (NCBI taxonomy): domain Eukaryota; kingdom Metazoa; phylum Chordata; class Mammalia; order Artiodactyla; family Bovidae; genus Neotragus; species Neotragus moschatus. The sequence goes on along the minus strand of SJYA01000450.1, from coordinate 72,028 downwards.
AACACATGAATAAATGTTTGCAGTTTTCTAGACTTAGTCAACTCTGGACTCAAACAATATTTGATATTTCTGAACCTAGACTCCAGCTTTAGAAAAAGGTGAAGAGGGAAGATCCAGGAATTTCCTGCATATAGTCACACTCCCTTAAAAATTACTGGTCTATATAAAAGTAAAGGGCTTATTTAAGATAGGAATACATTTTGCAATAAACAAATAGGTATTTTAAATATGAATGGAAGGCAGTTCAATTCCTGGCTTAAACAACAAAAAATTCCAAGCCTTACTCCATCATGGAAGGTGGGATAGTACAGCAGTCTTGAATCGCAGTTAGGGGAGAGGTCAGGTGAGCTGTGTAGGATGCTTCTACAACTTGCTTATTCCGGTTGACCACATCCAAGTAACGGTTGAACTTCTCTCGGATTTTTTTGGCTAGCTGTGGAATGAGAGTAAGCAAAATAAATCAAAAGACCAGGACAGTAACCCACTGTGCTTTTAACTATACATTAACTTTTGTCACAAGCTGTCTATATTAAACTTCTGGTAAAACAAAAACATATTCATGTCTTATTTCATTATGTAAAGTTAAATAAAAATTGCAAAATACCCAAAAGTCACAGAAGAATACTTAACCTGTGGTAAAATAATAACTTCTATCTTATAATAGATAAAGGTACATTAAGAACTACCCATGTGTTCAAAGACAGAACAATACTGATCCATAAAAATGCCCTGGGTGGAGAAAACAGCCTATTGATGTTATTGTTGACTGAGTGTTAGGGGTTACAGAGCAAAATGGTGACTGGAAGAAAATAATGCCACTATTCATAGTTCTGTATTCACACAGATTTTTAAGAAGGAAAATACACTAAGGGAAATGATATTCAGTATGTTCTGTTACACAGCTCCAGGGGGCACCATTCACAGCCTTTCATGTGAATGGGGAATCTCTGAAGTTGTATGGTGCAGACATCCATATAAAATAAAATATATGTTAGAAATAGACTTGTATTTGGTCTGTTATGTATTTAACATGGGCAGATGTCTTTCTTAACAGAACACTACATCATAATACACTTTCATATGGGAATAGCAAAAGCAAATTGCTAAGCATAGTGCTTTTTTCTCAATTGTCCCCACCAAATATCACAGCTTAATTACAGATCTCCAAGGAAAACAGTGTTGTTTTTTTTCCCCTTAAACAAAATGTTACCCAAATGAAATGACTGCTAGAATTATAGCTAATTGGTTCTGTAGAGCTATTCATTACCAGCACACAAGAGGAGAACTCATCATTTCCTTTGGGTCACGCATCGTACACAAACCAGTAGCTTACAAGCTCAGAACATGGAGCCAAATCAGAATATCTTCACTTATTCCTTTCAAGTTGCTTTAAAATTCTGATTTTTGTACCAGTGACACTCTGGCACTTTCAGAGTTTCAATTAAATAACTGAGGTTCTCAACTTTGTTAAATATTGTACACACTAGAAATTTTAGAAAAATGTCCAGACAGCAGAAAAAGAGTATGAGTGTAATGTTTAATGTGATAATAGGTTGCTCAAATTCATTTCAGCATTTTCAAAGAAGGAACTGTGTGTCTCAAAAACTAACATGCCCACCTGTAATTTGACTCCCTGAGTTAAGAGTTTTCACTATTAAAAAAAAAAAAACAAAAAAAACACATATTCTTGCTGAGGTCTTTGTAATAAAATGTGCAGACGTGGTTTAAATGTCCCACTGGTGATTTTACCTCTCAGGGGGTGCTGGGCAAAGTTTGGAGACACTTTTGGTTGTTATAACTTGGTGGAGAGTGATACTGGCACGTGTTACTGGAGAGCAGTGGAGAAATAACTCCAGAAAGAATGAAGAGATGGAGCCAAAGCAAAAACAATACCCAGCTGTGGATGTGACTGGAGAAAGAAGCAAGGTCCGATGCTATAAAGAGCAATATTCCATAGGAACCTGGAATGTCAGGTCCATGAATCAAGGCAAATAGGAAACGGTCAAACAGGAGATGGCAAGAGGGAATGTCAACATTCTAGAAATCAGCGAACTAAAATGGACTGGAATGGGTGAATTTAACTCAGATGACCATTATATCTATTACTGTGGACAGGAATCCCTTAGAAGAAATGGAGTAGCCATCCTGGTCAACAAAAGAGTCCAAAATGCAGTACTTGGATGCAATCTCAAAAACGACAGAATGATCTCTGCTCGTTTCCAAGGCAAACCATTTTATAGCTCAGTAATCCAAGTCTATGCTCCCACCAATACATTGAAGAAGCTGAAGTTGAACGGTTCTATGAAGACCTTCAAGACCTTTTAGAACTAACACCCAAAAAAGATGTCCTTTTCATTATAGGGAACTGGAATGCAAAAGTAGGAAGTCAAGAAACACCTGGGGTAACAGGCAAATTTGGCCTTGGAATATGGAATGAAGCAGGGCAAACAAAGGCTAATAGAGTTTTTCCAAGAGAACACACTGGTCATAGCAAATACCCTCTTCCAACAATACAAGAGAAGACTCTACACATGGAGATCACCAGATGGTCAACACCAAAATCAGACTGATTATATTCTTTGCAGCCAAAGATGGAGAAGCTCTAT
>SJYA01000450.1:0-64988 GCA_006410615.1 Neotragus moschatus | reverse complement strand
ATCAAGACAGTAGCCTGTAAACTGTAAATCTGTTACAAAGAGATTTCATCGTTCTTCAGAAAATTATGATAACTGCCATATAGTGGTACTTACCATATACTAGGCACAGGACCCCACAATGTAAGTACTGACATTTTATATCAATGAACCCCAAAATATAAGACTCCACTCCCTCATTTAAAACTCAGAACTGTCTTGTCTATAAAACCTGTATATTCACCTGCTCAGTTTTGCTGCCCCAGACAAACTTAAGAAAAGCTGCAATAGTGGCTTGAAATTTTAAATTTTAAAATCACAGAATCTGAGGAATAGACGTTCCATTAACATAATCAGCCAAGGCACAGAGTGGGTTGGCTGTGGAATTGTTCCTAGGGTGGGGGTGGGAGGTGGTTATTGGGTGATGGGAGATGGACTCTGGTGGGGATGGGGGAGCAGAGGGGTGGTATCTGCCTTTGGCCTTCTTGTTAGGATGGGCCTAAAGTGGCGTTCTTCATTAGTGGAAGCAGTTGCTTACATACAGAGTCCAGACAAATAAGACAATGAATAAAAGGTCTCAGAAAAAAGCTCTCTCCACCGGGATTCACTCCTCTTGGTCAGTAACTCCTCAATGTCCATGTTATGGCACCCTATCTGGCTTTATTTTTAAAAAAACTGCCCACATTAATCATGTGTAGGACAGTGTTATAAGCACCTCACAAGCATATGACAATTTAATCCTTCCAGGAACCCTACAAACTACACATCTCCATCGTTAAAAAAAATTTGCTCAAGGTCACAAAACTAGTAAGTAGTAAAGCTGGGATCCAAAACCAGTAACATTCTGCCTCAGAACCCAAGCTTCAGTCTGTGCAACACTGCTTCACTCTGTGAATTCTTAGACCTAACAACCACCTGCGATTTCTTTTCAAACCCATTTGAATCAATGCTATGAAATTCTTGGCAGAATACCATAAGCCATACACAGTCTCCTGAGAATTAGATTTTAATAATTTACATTTCACTTGGAATTTTTCATAATTCTTACAAAAGTAAAAACTCTGAAGTTTAGAATTGCTGACTTTTACCACGAATAAGAAAAAGGGATATGAATTTGAAGTAAGGTACCCTCCAAAACAATGCCTATCTGTCATTACCTGACTACTATGCTATCACTTCTACTGAACTAAGTTAAATTGTACTGATTAGTTCCGAGTATTCCAGTTTGATCATTACTGGAAGAACAGAATAAATGTAACATTCCTATCCTGAAGGAAGTGAACTTCAGAATTCAGTATTTTCCTCTGGGTTTTGATCTGAGTTAATTTATCTGTCATCACAGAGTAGTAAGATGAAATTGTAATTCCTATTGTGTATGTGGAAAAGAAAAAAAAAAGAGGCATGTGGAGCTTGAGGGTCTCTGGACTCCCAGGGGGTGATCTGGCCTCCTTTGACCCCACTGCCTGAGACGACCCCTGGGTGCCCTTCGGACAAGGACTGTGAGAGTGACTCACAGTAGAAACCTCATGCTCCACCGTGGGGTAGATTTTCCCTCTCTAAAAGCAATCTCTTTTAGCATGCCAACCAAATCCAGGTTGCTCGGCAAGCATAACAGAATCTATTAGAGTAAAGATAGCCCACAGAGAGATTAAATCCTGAATGTATCCATTAAATTCGAGAGGACCCGCTACCAAGGCGGAAACTTCCAAGAGGCCAGACAGATTCTGGGTCTGTATCCTGCCATGATCCCTGCAGACAGAAGAAAACAAAGGACATTCTCAACAAAAAGCTACAGGTGGACCCACAATCCTTCTCAGTGTAATTAAAAACATTTTTCTTTCCATGGCTCAGCTTTCATCTTTTATCCTTCTTTATCCTCTCCCCTTCATCCCCTAAGGGGTTCCTGAATGCTGATGAGATGGCAGGGCTAAAACCATCTTGTCATCTTTTGGGTCAATTCTTCAGCTAGCCAGCATCCAGCTATGGGTCAAATGATGAGTAGGTAGCTGGCTAGTCCCCATGGGAACGGATTCTTATTTGTCATCATCTCCAGTGACAACGTTTCATCACAACATCAATGAATTTCTTTCTTGCTGAATTTCACTCCCCTTAATTTTCCCATAGACATTTCTGTCATTTGCATACTTCCCCAGAGTCTCCCCTTTCTCCACCCCCACCTTTTTTAAAAAGCTCTTTTTACCTTAGCTTTATACTTCTGAAGATTGGAGGTGGGGTGGGCATACGGGTAGAACAAGGTAAAAGAAAACAAAAATGCAAAGGCACAGCACACACTTTATTTATGTCTCTGTCCTAAAAGGAAGGGCCGGAAGGAGTTTTGAATGTTGGGGAAAGCTTTATCTAAAGTACATAACAATGAAGCTGACAGGCACAGACAGGAAAGGTACCCCAGGGAACTGGAGATTCAGAGCAAAATTCCTACTGAATGCAGAAGAGTTTAACATTTGACATTCAGAAACCTTTGTGCTGTGATAAGAATCTATTAGCTGATCTCCCTTTCCTTCTATGTCAACCGTATTACTCAAGAAAATAAACCTTTTCATTTTCCAGCAAGTTTCAGGATTTGGTTATTTAAATCTCAGTAACACAGACATAATTTTAAGTATACTCAACCACAAGCATCACACTATTGCATTCCAAGGTTCAAGGAGGAAACCGTCTTATTGTTTCATGTCGGACACTGTTTATAGAGTTATTAGTAACACCACACTCTTGCTATTATTTTTATTAGTAACAGTTGTAATATTCTAGACAGCTCTCCCAATTATTAGCTGGGAATCATGGGTCAGTTCCTCGACTTCCATTAGCCTTGGTGTCCTCATGTGTACAACAGGATAACATAGTTTCAAGAACTTTTTCTGATGTTCAAATGTAACAATGACTGTATTAATATAAACCCCAGGATGACTACAAGGGATTATTCCCTTTGTTATACCCCAGTCTCTGGACTAGGAGGAGCAGGAAGAGCATGTGGTGTTATAAGGAAACACTGTGGAGCCATAAGTAACAGGAGAGGGACTCCCTAAATATTAACCATTTTATTCATTTAACTCATGCTTAATTCTCTGCAGGAAAACTGACACATATCTGGGGGCTGGGGAAGCATTCTTCCCCTTAAAAATTAACAGTAAAATGGCACAAAGAGCTTAGGCTTTGGAGTCAAAGAAATCTGAGTCAAATCAAGCTGTCACTTACTAAGCAAATGGAGCCAAAGTAAATTACTTCTCTAAGCCTCAACTTTGTTGTTGTTTTAGTCGCTAAGTTGTATCCGACTTTTTGGTGACTCCATGGACTGTAGCTCACCAGGGTCTTCTGTCCATGGGATTTCCCAGGCAAGAATACTGGCGTGGGTTGCCATTTCCTTTTCCAGGGGATTCATTACCTCTAAACTGGAAATAACAATAGCTGCTTCATGACATCATTTGAGAACCAAGAGGGATGATGTTTATAAATATTTAGCAGAGTGTCTAACTGATCGTATGTGCCAAATAAATGGTAGTGACTGTTAACTATTATTATTGTTGTGATTATCTATGGGAATTTATATAAGGACTCAGACACTATGAATAGAGACTCCCAAAGAGCCTAGGAAGAGTCAGGATGGGTGTGCTAACACTGGGCTATGTATGACCTTACTAGGGCTATCGGCACCACCTCTTCCACGGCACAGTATCATGTAGGTTATATAATTATAGTTACAGGTAGAGACTCTTCTGGGATCCTCTTTTTCTAAATTTAAGGATTTATTAATGACTTTATTCTTATGTCACACTTTACCATTTTCAAAGCATTTTTTCATGAGTCATTCAACAATACTGGGAGCCAGGCAGATATTCTTGGCNGACTCCCAAAGAGCCTAGGAAGAGTCAGGATGGGTGTGCTAACACTGGGCTATGTATGACCTTACTAGGGCAATCGGCACCACCTCTTCCACGGCACAGTATCATGTAGGTTATATAATTATAGTTACAGGTAGGGACTCTTCTGGGATCCTCTTTTTCTAAATTTAAGGATTTATTAATGACTTTATTCTTATGCCACACTTTACCATTTTCAAAGCATTTTTTCATGACTCATCCAACAATACTGGGAGCCAGGCAAAGCAGATATTCCTGGCCCCTTCTCTACCATCAGGAAATCAAGGCTCAGTGGTACACCCAAGCTCATGCTGAGTAAGTGCAGAAAACAGAAAGACCAGGGCTTCTCATCCCCAGTTCCATTCTCTTTCTGCTATAAGCTGTTCCAATTTGCAGGAAAATGTGAACTCTCTCAGATCAAATGATCTAAGTTCTACTCATTCTTCCAGTCCCAGCCCTGCATTTGCCTCTCTGAAGACTTCTCAGGTCCTTCTTTCCCAAAATTGTCTAGGACTCAGTGTCTCTGCCACTCATTGTTGACCTTTCCTCATTTAAAGATCCCATTTCTCCTAAGAAGCCAATGACATAATAATTAACATTTACCCATTGCTTGCTATGTGCCAGGCACTTGAAACTGCGATTTTGGGAGATGCCTTTTTTTTTTTCTAATGCTCACAACAACTCTTGGTACTTACTATATGCTGTTTTTATAAACAGTTTCGATAGATTAACTTGCCCAAGGTCACTCAGCTAATCAATAGAATAATTAGATCAAGCCTGTGCTTTTGAACCACTAGGCTATGCATTTTTCTTTCATGTATACCTAGCATCAAGAAGAGACTTAAAAGCCTTCATTACTGTATTCATTTCCCTACAATATACCATTACGTGTCACATTGGAAAAACCTGCTTCTAGTTCAAAATAGGGCAGATAACTTGGGAAAATTGCTCACATCTGGTTTAAGCCAATCAGAAGCTCTGAGCCTCTCTAGTTCCCTATCTTCCTCTGCCTCTAGGATGAATAAGCTGCTGTGGAGTACCTATTGCTGAGAAAAGAGCACCAGTTCAGATGAGGTCCCCTGATGGCAAGTGGCCATACTTGTGGTGTGGCTGTTGATCTGCTCTGAGCTCAGGTCTCAAGTGTGGAAGAGCCTGGGCCTGGCAGGCAATGATACTGGAGAAGACAGATGAAGACCCGGAGGTGGGACAGGGCCCGTCTGAATTTCCAGTGGCCTGCGGAGGCTTCATGGTTGTCTGACGGATGTGTGGGAATAGCACATCCAGTGGAGAAGTGGGGCGGCCGCTGACAGATGAACTGCAGGTGGACCAGGAAGATTTATGTGCAAGGCTGTCTGGGCTCCAGGGTCACATACCCCAATTCTGGGAGAGATGGGGCCTCTGTGGCTGAGCTGGGGAGGCACGCAATGGAAAAAACAGGAGGCAAGTGCTGACATGCCAGAGAGCCGAAGGAGGCTGAGCTCTGGGAAATGGTTGAGAGCGGCAGCTTCTCTCTTTAAGCAAAACATAGGTTTGCTTAAAAGGTTATAATGGGGTTTGGTTTGGGCAGCAGTTTGTACTGGGTATTCCAGGAGAGTCATGGAAACACACGGCCCACCCTCCTGAAAGCCAAGGTTATCAACTCAAGGGCTCAATGGGCTTTTGCCCTGTTTTTCACCCCTCTCTACCCTTAACAACCAGATCATAACAAAAGAAACAAAAGGAAGGGCAGGCTTCAACCCACTTCTCCCCACTTCACTCTGTAATAGGAGCCTCTGGGCTGAGGTTCCTTTAAACCAAAATAAGCAAGTGCTCAGGCCTTGAAGTTTACAGTCAGTTCCTTCACAAGGAAAAAGCAGTTTAACCTAGTCTCAATCTTGGAAAAAATCAAGAGGCTGAGAGTTGGGGGATGAGGGAGGAACTCTGGCCACAGCATACAGGATAATCTAACCTTTTATGTTACAACTTTTGAGATGAGCTTTCTTAGTTTATGAATCAGGGAGGAAAGGTGTTGAAATACCCTGGGGTTCATGATTTTAGGAATATTCCGGTGGCCCAGGAGGGATACAGAGAAAAGGAAAGAAAACCCAGTCCCATTACTCTTACCACATAAAGCTCTCATTTACAGTATAAATAACTGTGCATAACTTATAAACACCAAGTATGAGGGCTTCCCAGGTGATGCGGCGGTAAAGAAACTGCCTGCCAATGCAGGAGATTCAGGTTAGATCCCTGGGTTGGGAAGATCCCCTGGAGTAAGAAATGGCAACCCACCGCAGTATTCTTGCCTGGGAAATTCCATGGCCAGAGGAGCCTGGCAGGCTACAGTCCAGGGGGCTAAAAAGAGGCGGACACAACTGGGCACACATGTACATACTTAGAAGCATTCTAAGTAACGAGGTGGGGTGGGGGAATGCGTTAGGGGAACTGGGGCCAGTTGGGAGGGCTCTGGAAAGCTGCAGTTTCACTCTACCCCAGTCTAGTTTTCCCACCACAAATGCAAATACCTTCTCATATCTACAACCAACCTTGCAACCTGGGGCAGCGCCTGGCAGGGACTTGTTTTTTTGTATAAATGAAGGACAAAATCTGACCTATCCTCCACTGGGAGGCCAACTGGCTAGTGCCTTTTAGGGTTCTTCATGGGTCCTCTGAGAGCAGATGGGTCAACACTTGCCGGCAAGTGTCAATTAGTTCAGCAATGAAGTGGAAAAATGAGACTGGCAAGTAAGCAAAAATCTGCCACCAAACACTTACTTTCGCCATCTTTCGCCAGCCTGGCCAAGCAAGGCCTCATTAAATCCAAATTCTGGGGACGGCAATCTTGAGACACAATGAAAGAAAAACAAAAAGCCAAAACACTAGATGTTTCCATTTCCCCTTTCTTAATGATAAATTAATCTGACTTACCATTCCAATGGAATATAATAATGTGCCGTTTTAGGACTTCACTGATCCATAGTACCAAGAGCAGCAGGGCTCAATGACAGTAAGTCTAAGGTCTCCTGCTCCCTAGTTACAAATACGTAAGTCAATGCTAGACAGACCCTAATGCACAGCATATTCCATTTTTTTGAGCAACAAATTTTTACACGGATTCCCTTTAAAACTAAGGAAATATAATAGTACCAGAGACAGCATCTTATAAACATTTGATTTCCTCAGTTGTTGAAATCTGGCCTTGAATATCCATAACCATCTGAGTCTTCAGTGTGGCCTGACTATCATAGGAAGTAGAAGCACTCTCTCCACTGGTCCTACATTCACACAGTGAAGCCAACTTATAGCATGCTTATCTCAGCAGATAGAAAGCCATTTCTTGGCCTCACTGTCGAGATACTTGGGTAGTGGGCAATCAGCCCGCCTTTATGGTGCAGGCCTAAAGTTCGAAGCACTAATACAGAGATACAAGTTTTTGCTTTCTGCTTTTTTATAATTAGGAAAAACAACACTCACATGGACCACTTGGATGAGGTGCAAATGTTGGCTGCTAGTAGGAAATGCGTTACTATTAAGACTTGCTAGAAACAACACAAAGTAATGTTTCCCATGTGGGTTCCACAGCAGAGGAATGAGGATATTTGCCTCAACCACAACAATTTTATTATATCCTTCTCTGAGCTGTTCTGTGTGTTCCTCTGCCAAGTTGCATCCGATATCATTCTCTAACTCACAGTTGGATTGAAAAAGGTCCTCTCATTGCCTATCTGATGACAGGGAGGATTGCAAACACAAGAACCGGGGTTATGTGTGCTTTGTATTGGCTATTTGCTTCCATAGGACTCACGCTCACACCTCTCCTGAAGGGTGATACCTGACATGGGTGTCAGTGGATAAGACAGTGACTTCTTGATGACTTTGTAGAAAACCAGCATGCTTTTTGCAGGATATAAAAGGACTAAAGGCTGCTTAAGTAACAACCAGTGAGAATGCCCATGAGTAGTTATTTCAACACGATCCCTACCTGCCTAGAATCTTCTAATATTATAAATAAAGCTGTAGATCTTGGTGAACTTCCAATTTTATCAAACCACATGTTATTTCATGGAACCAGATTTTCAAAGTGTTGAGCCAATTAAAGGTTCTTGATATTAGCAGCAATTAATTCCTTTGCATCACTGCCACAAGTATTTCCTATTGCACCAAGGGATATAGTAGGGATAAATTGGTTCCTGCTTTTAAGTTGCTTGCTAGGTTTTAGAATATGCATGTGTTTATGCATTCTACTAGTGCAGATGATCTGAGTTTTTTTTTTAAATAGGAGCAGCAGTTTTAGGTGGAAAGATAGAGTTGGGAGGGCAGATAGGAGGATTTGAAGAAATCTTGGCTGTTACCTCCTCGCCAGCATTTCCTGATACTATCCAAACTCGTGATACTAAAAATGTGTGTTAAAATGGGCTTGTTTCCATTTTTAGTGGAATGTTCATTTCTCAAGATGAGGTCTTCCTGGCTTTTAGAATGAGAATTTAGACTCAGCCTATTCCCTTTTATTTAAATGAAGTTTTGACTGTTTGAGTCAAAAGGCCAGGCTCAAACTTTTTCTGTGTCACTGAAACAAGGCGTTTACTCACATATGGATGGCAGAGTTATGTGAAGAGAGAAAGCTCCAGCTGGAGCAGGGCGAGATGCACATTTTGGCAGAGCTTGCATGTCTTTTCCTGCCCTGCCCCAAAGGCCTTACCAGCCCCTCTTCTGGTTGCAGCCTCTTCTCTCCAGCTGTGCCTGCCAGCAACTGCCTCTCCTCCCCTGTATCTGCTGGGAGAGAATCGGTACCAGCCCCTTCATGCGTTCCATCACACACAGGGGGAGCACTCAGTGTGTGAATTAAAGGAACGAGGAAATGGATTACTCTGGGTTGTTGCCAAAACAACACGAAAAAACTGTAGCCAGAACTTTCAAGCCTGAAATATAAGTATGTGATGGTGGTGGGAGATACATAAAATTTCATTTTTCTATAATTGGTGTGAATACACAAATGTAAAAAGGAACAGTGTGCTGTAATATATGCATAGAGTGCAATTTATATGTAAACAATGGATACATAGTACATTACAACAAAATGTGTGAGTATACAGGACGAGTGTGGTGGTGGAGGGGGGTGGGCGGGGGAGAGTGAACAAGCGTAGGATTATCTCAGTTTATCTCAACACCAGGCATACACTGGCTAACGTACAATATGTACCCCTGAAGTCAGCTGGTCTATATTTAGTGCAGGAATTACAGCTTTCGTGCATGCATACACACATATTTTAACTTCCAAATATATATAAGAATTCAGAGCATATGCTGCGTATATATTTTTATGAAAATATAAACAAGATAGTTAAATCTTTCAAATCCCAAATTGCGATTTCTTAAACAGTGAGGTAGTAGTTATCAGGCTGCTCTCTCTCTCCTGGCCTACCTTGTTTTGTTTTCTTCCTGCCTCTCTGAAGCTGGCTGAGCAGGTCCTCAAATATCCCTGATTACTGTTAAAGCTTCACACTGGGAGAGAACCTGGGAGTTCTGGGGCAGCTAAAGGTTTGTTACTTTTTCCATGGAAACTGCACTAACAAAAAATCGTACCAACCACAATTCTACACTAAGAATTCCAAACAGTTATCGACTTCTACTCATGTGCAACACAGAGGAAACTCACTATGTTATATTTAAACCCTACAGACTAGCCAAACAGCTCTACTTTTTTCACTCACTCAATTTGCTAAAAGTTATTCTTTGTGTGTGTGTTAGTTGCTCAGTCGTGTCTGACTCTCTGTGACCTCATGGACCCTAGCCCACCAGGCTCTTCTGTCCGTGGGATTCTCTAGGCAAGAATATTGGAGTGGGTAGCCATTCCTCTCTCCAAGAATCTTTCCTGACCCAGGGATCGAACCTGGGTCTTCGGCATTGCAAGCAGATTCTTTACCAGCTGAGCCACAAAGTTCTTCTTTAGGGGATACTATTTACCACCCTCTTCAACCCCAACAAAGCAAAACAAAAAAGTCAATAGCGCCATAGAAGCTCCACAATAACAAAAATTAGAATCAACTGATAACAAAAGAATAATGATTAAGTGTGAAAAAGACAAAGGTGTCTGCTCTTTAAATAAATCACGGACTTCATTTATTTTTATATCTTGTTTATGTTCCTACAGGATAATCCATTAGTGATAGAATACACTTCCTCATAAGACACAAGTTATATCCTTGTGATTATTAGAGCTAAAAGGCAGAAGGCACCCCTACCATTGTTTGGCCCAGGTCAACTGATTATTTAAACTCCATCTTTTCTTCATTTAGTGGTTGAGTTCGCATCAGAGTACTTACAATGTTTAGACATATTATTTATCTTACTTTGGTTAATGTGTAATACTCTCAGCAGAGAATAAACCACCTTCCTCTTAAAAACTGAAAACATATAAAAGGACTGGCAATGAAAGAAGTATGAAAAGCAACATAGCACAATGATTAAGAACATGGATTTTAAAGTTAAAATTCTTGGTCCTATCATCTAATTCAAGAATGGTTTGGGGTAGAAGTCCCCAACCTTTGGGACTGATTAATAATAATAGAAATAAAGTGCATAACAAATGCATTTGAATTATCCTGAGACCAATTCCTCCTCACCCATAATTCCTGGAAAAATTGTCTTTAACAAAACTGATCCCTGGTGCCAAAAAGGTTGGGGACTATTGATTTGGGGCATCATAACTTAATAGCTTTGGGTCTCATTTCCTTCAACTCTAAAAGAGGGAGAGGAACTGTGTTTGTATTATAGGGTTATGGTAAAATTTTAATAAGATAACTCAACCAGCATTTATTAAATGAACATGAAACATCATGCCAAATAAATCACTTTTTCCAAAATGCAACACAACCTAGGTACACCTCGTTCTTGTACCCATGCCATACTTATTACAATTCTAGAAAAGCATACATGATTTGAACATAACCCAAAATACTGCCACACTAGATGGGATCCACAGTCCTTTGAGGTTACTTTCTGTCTCTCTTAATGCCTCCTTTGGGCCATCACCTGCAAGAGATTAGCAAGATATACCAAGTATATGAACACATGTCTCTTGTAATTTAACTATGTCTTTGGGATAAGCTCTTTGTTTCTCTTCTTATAACGCCAAGTGCATAGTAAGTCCTCAACAAATGTTTGCTGAATCCATCAACCGTCTACCACTTAGCAGTGGTATGCTCAGAATCTCCCCCTAGAAGAGCTCATGATCTATAGTTTTTCCACTCATGCCCATATCTTGAAAGCATTACAGCATGAGTTATTCTGACAAGGTCCCAACACTCAGAAGTTTGAGCTCCCTGAATTTTTATATTTTAGAAGAGGTAAAATAACCACAAATTTTCTTTCTGCTGCAAAAACACTCACAGTATTTAATATTTTCTTACTTCTTCCAAAGTTTGATGAGTATTCTCTCATCACAATATTTTTGCCTTTCTTTGAAAACAAATCCAACCTTGAATGGATTTTTTCCTGGAAAGCAGCATGATGTAGCATAATGGTTTGAAATCTTTTATAAAGTGATAGGTCATTAAAAACACACAAAATCTCATATTAAATTTCAATATATCAAACAAATAAGGTAAATTGCTATAGGAATGAATGGAGAAGAAAAGGACGGAACCTGGTCCTTACATTCTGTCACAGCCTCTGCAGTACCTCTCCCAAACCTTTATGGTATGGGAAACAAAACTTTAAAAATATATAGTAGAACACTGAATCTCAATCCCTTGCAACCCAAATTGGGTTCTCTTAGCCTTTCAGTTCGATGCCCTTGCACAAGATATTTCTTTGGTATAATTTTCCTTGTCATTGAAACTTGTGGAACTTTTTATGAAGATTATGAATTTGTGTAGCAAATACCACTTATTGAGATACTTTTTTCACAGTACTGAGGGTACATCAAAGACTGTCCTCACAGAGCTTACATTCTATTAAAAAAGATACACAATTTTAAAAAGTCTTAGATAAGTCCCAGGGGATAAATTATAAGGAGATAAATAAAGCAAGAAAAAGGTAAGAAGTAAAGGTGGGTATACTTAATAACATTTATAAATGGGTGGTCAAGGAGGATCCCAATGAGAGGTAACACTGAGCCAAAACAGCAACGATGTTAGGGAACAGGCCATGTGGCTCAATGAAAAAAGATTTAAGGACAGTGTTGTTGTTTAGTTGCTCAGCTGTCTGACTCTTTGTGACTCCACGAATTGCAGCATGCCAGGCTTCCCTGTATTTCACCATCTCCTGGGGCTTGTTCAAATTCATGTCCATTGAGTCAGTGATACGATCCAACCAACTCGTCCTCTGTCATCCCCTTGACTCATAATACATATTCAATAAATGATAATGATTACCATAGCCGAGATAATATAAACAAAGAAAAAAAAACTTGGGATTAAAAATGTTGTCTCTGCTACTTTACTAGTTCTCTGAAGTCTTAAACCATTTACAATGACCTCTAAGATGCTTACTGCGTGGAAGGAAAGATATGACAAAGCTAGACAGCATATTAAAAAGCAGAGACATTATTTTACTGACAAGATCCATATAGTAAAATCTATGGTTTTTCAAGTAGTAACGTATGGATGTTGGAGAATGAAATGGCAACCCACTCCAGTATTCTTGCCTAAAGAATCCTGTGGACAGAGGAGCCTGGTGGGCTGCTATCCATAGGGTCACACAGAGTCAGACATGACTGAAGTGACCTAGCATGCATGCATGCATTGGAGAAGGAAATGGCAACCCACTCAGTATTCTTGCCTGGAAAATCGCAGGGACAGAGGAGCCTGGTGGGCTGCTGACTATGGGGTTGCACAAGAGTTGGACACAACTTAGCAGCAGCAGCAGCAGCAGCATGTATGGATGTGAGAGTTAGACCATAAAGAAAGCTGACCACTGAAGAACTGATGCTTTTGAACTGTGGTGCTGGAGAATACTCTTGAGAGAAACTTGGACTGCAAGGAGATCCAACCAGTCAATCCTAAAGGAAATCAGTCCTGAATATTCATTGGAAAGACTGATGCTGAAGCTGAAGCTCCAATACTCTGGCCATCTGATGCGAAGAACTGACTCAGTGGAAAAGATCCTGATGCTGGGAAAGATTGAAGGCAGGAGGAGAAGGGAATGACAGAGGATAAGATGGTTGGATGGTATCAGTGACTATATGGACATGAGTTTGAGCAAGCTTTAGGAGCTGGTGATGGACAGGGAAGTCTGGTGTGCTGCAGTCCATGGAGTTGCAAAGAGTTGGACATGACTGAACAATTGAACTGACTATGAGATACAGTTTTCTCATGGAAAATGGGATAACAATACCTGCACTTTGTACAATGTCATTAAGAGGACAAAAATAAGAAAATATGCAAGGAAATATTAAGGAAATAAAGAACTACATAAACTCAACCACTGAGTCCCCTCCCATACTCTCTCTCCAAAGTGACTGACGACCATTCCATCTTATTAACAAGGCAATCAGTGATTTCATAGGTAGTCCAGGAAGAGGATTTTTAACATAAAAGATAACTTCTCTTTTGGAGAGTTAGACCAAGAACAGTAAGAACTGAAGGAGATCAAGACTGATTTCCAATGAAGGAAACCTAACCACTAACCAGCTTAAACTTGCTGGGGCTCTGGTTTCAGAGAACAGCCATCTATTTGCTCTGGTCCTTGGTTGACTCACTATAAATTCCCCATCTGGGTGGCTTCAATACACCTTAACCTTTCTTTTGCCCTCTTTCAGATTTAATGCCTTTGGTTCACTCATTCAACAAACACTGAATAAATATTATACTTACAATAAACACAGAGCCAAGAATAGATTTGGGTGAGGGGGTGAACTAAACCAGGAGTCAGCTTAAACAAATCCCCTGTGGAAAGATGAGGGGAAAGGTAGGGGGCAAAGAAAGAAAGGAATCCATTCCACTTCCAGAATTCCTCTAGTCTGAACAAGTCTGAACCTTGAACATATTTCAGTAGCTAATTACAAACAAAATGAGAGCCTTCAAGGTACCACTACACCACGTTACACTTGGCAAGGCAACCCCAAAATAACTATGGTACAAGAGTAACTTCAGTCATTTTGTCCCCCAGCAAATATTTACTAAATGCCTATCTAGTACTAGGCACAGAGAGCCAGAATTCAAAAGACAAGACTCCCAAGTGCTCAGCTCTTCCACACTCGCTTTTCTTGTCTATCCACTCGACCTTTTCTCCCTGTGGTCCAGTGTATAGTTCAACATAATCAAACTTTTCTAGAGTGGCCAGTTTCTGGGAGTAGGAATACAGAACGAATACAAATGCAAAGCCAATGTAAATCCCATATCCAATCTCACATTTCTCATCTAATGTGGCTTTTGTTTACAGCTCCCACTAGTCCCTTCCACAGTCTTTCTGTGATCATCCCTTCTTAGAAATTCTCCTTCTAAAGTTTATAGCTCTTTTGTTCTGGACCTTACCTAGAAGAATTAAAAAGTAGGCTAAGAATAGCAGTCTTCTCACTGGTGTGCTCCTAAATTCATACTCTACCATCCTTTTATATTCTGAAAGCAGAACTCAAAAATACTGAAAGCCTACTCTGAGTGAACCATACAATTTTTAAACAATCTTACAAGACTATTACCCCTATTTTATAGATAAATGAAAAAGTTAAATATAATGCCAAAAATCAAACAAAATAGTAAGTGACAGAGTCCTGCCTGGAGCTCAAGTCTTTCAAATCAAAAGATGAAACTCTTGTTCTCTCTTCCAAACTACAAGAGAACTGTCAAAAAAAGAAGAAAAGTTATCTATCCTTTCTGGTCATGTACCCATAATGTCCAAGGTCCTTTCCAGCTTTAAAATTCTAAACATCATGTTAGTTAGGACTGATTATTTACACTTTAGCACATAAACCAACTCATTATAACTGATTCTCTCTTCACAATCTGTTTGAAGAGGTCTTTTATGCTTTTAGGCCACATGCAAATCATTCTGCTACTAAGTACATTTCTTTTCATATGAAAAAAGGATATAATTTTGTGCAAAATCTATTTCTTGCTTTTCAGATGGATCTAATCTATTGCTTTGAACTGATCTGAATTGTTCATGGCTGAGGCCTTGAGTTCATACTCAGATGAAAGAATAACTTAGAGTATTATTAGCACCTGCTAAGTATTGATTTCTTATAAAACCAATATGCTTCTCCTTTAGTATGTCTCAGTGATGTATTTGGTGGGATGAAACACTAAACTTCAAATATTTCAGGCAAAATCAGTGTCAAATAACAATTCATAAAAATAATTAATATTAATAAAACTAGATTTGTACCATAATGTGTTTTACGTGCTCAAGTGTTTGAAATATATTTGGGGGCAGAAAAATTCTTAGATTCTATACTATACATGTATGAGGTAAGCTACCTATAAAGATAAACACCTGAGCTGAAATTTGAGCTGTTATCAAAAAGACAGATTAGCAGTTATATCCAAGGTAATTACCAAATAAAACAAACAAATTCAACACTTCTCATTGGAATATAATAGAATCCAGATTTTTTTTTTCACAATCTCCAGAGCAGAACCCAATTTTTTGATATATAAAGGAAAAGCAAAATGTGGCCAATTCTCAAGAAAAGAAGACAACCACAGAGATTAACTTCAGACATTTAAAGATGAATGATCAGGCAGGATTCTAACATGGCTTCCCTGGTAGCTCAGCTGGTAAAGAATTCACCTGCAGTGCATGTGACTCCGGTTTGATTCCTGGGTTGGGAAGATCCCCTGGAGAAAGGATAGGCTACCCATTCCAGTATTCTTTGGCTTTCCTTGTGGCTCAACTGGTAAAGAATCCACCTGCAATGCAGGAGACCTGGGTTCAATCCCTGGAAGATCCCCTGGAGAGGGCATGGCAACCCACTCCAGTATTTTTGCCTGGAGAATCCCCATGGACAGAAAAGCCTGGTGGACTACAGTACATAGAGTCACAAAGAGCCTGACGTGACTTAGTGATTAAGTACAGCATTATAACTATGCTCAAGAATTCAAAGGAAAATTGTCCTTGCAATGAGTGAAAAGAAAAAAGTCTCAATAGAGGAAAACAACGTCTATTAAAAAGAAGCAAATGGAAATCTTAGAGCTGAAAAATATACCTGAAAATTTTTCGGAGCTTAAATATGGCTGAGTAGAAGGACCTGCATCTCCTCCAGGAAGAATTCAAAATCACAATTAGCTGTTGAACAACCTTCCACAGGAGGATACTGCTGCTACTGCTGCTGCTGAGTCACTTCAGTCATGTCCAACTCTGTGCAACCCCATAGACATAAGCCCTCCAGGCTCTCCTGCCCCTGGGATTCTCCAGGCAAGAACACTGGAGTGGGTTGCCATTTCCTTCTCCGATGCAAGAATGTGAAAAGTGAAAGTGAAGTCGCTCAGTCGTGTCCAACCCTCAGCGACCCCATGGACTGCAGCCTTCCAGGCTCCTCCATCCATGGGATTTTTCCAGGCAAAAGTACTGGAGTGGGGTGCCATTGCCTGGAATCCACCAAAAAACCATACCCCATGTCCAAATACAAAGGAAAGAGAGTGAAAGTGAAAGTTGCTCAGTCATGTCCAACACTTTACAACCCCATGGACTATAAAGTCCACGCCAGAATACTGGAGTGGGTAGCCTTTCCCTTCTCCAGGGGATTTTCCCAACCCAGGGCTCAAACCCAGGTCTCCCGTATTGCAGGTGGATTCTTTTCAGCCAAGCCACAAGGGAAGCCCAAGAGCACTGGAGTGGTAGCCTATCCCTTCTCCAGCAGATCTTCCTGACCCGGGAATCAAACTGGGGTCTCCTGCATTGCAGGTGGATTCTTTACCAACTGAATTATCAGGGAAGCACAAAGCAGAAGCTGCCAAGTGGGCAAACAACAAACTGGAGAACAATAATATCAAAGAAGTTTTCACACTGTTGTGAAGGTTCTGAGCCCCAGCTACCCAGTCTGAGTATCTGGCACAGGGGCTGGGAATCTCCAGAGATTCTGACTTTGAAGACCAGCATGATTTGATTATAGGACTTCCACAGGACTGGATAAACAGAAACTCCACTCTTGGAGGGCACAAACAAAATTGTGCTCACATCAAAACCCAGGGGAAAGGAGCAGTGATCCCACAGAGACGGAACCAGACCTACCTGCTAGTGTTGGAGGGCCTTTTGTCGAGGCGTGGGTTGGGGTATTTCCTGGGAGGAGCCCCTTGATGTAAGCCTTCTTGCAAGTTGCTATTAGCCCTACCATAGAGCCTACAGGCTCTACCATAGAGATGGTTGGATAGCATCACCAACTTGATAGACTGGAGTTTGAGCAAGATACAGCAGTTGTAATGGACAGGGAAGCCTGGCATGTTGCAGTCCATTGGGTTGCACAGAGTTGGACACAACTGAATGACTAAACTGAACTGAGAGCCTGTAGACTCCAAATTGGGTTGCCCCAGGCAAAATAATTAACAGGGAGGGAGCACAGCCCACTCAATCAGCAGACAGTTAAGAGTTTTACTGAGTGTGTGGCCCTGCCCACCAGAGCAAGATGCAGTTTTTCCCACACCAGTCCCTCCCATCAGGAAGCTTATACAAGCCTCTCTGCCCTCACCAGAGGGCAGACAGAAGAAGCAAGAAGAGCCACAATCCTGCTGCCAAGCTAGAATGAAAACCGTATCACAGAAAGTTAATCAGAATGAAAAGGCAAGAGGGTTATGACCCAGATGAAGAGACAAGATAAAACCCTAGAAAACCAACTAAATGAAGTGGAAATAGGCAACCATCCAGGAAAATAATTCAGAATAAAGATAGCGAAGATGATCTAAGATCTCGGAAAAAGAATGGAGAAGATGCAAGAAGTGTTTACCAAAGACCTAGAAGAATTAAAGAACAAACAAACAGACGAACAATACACAAGAAGGAATCAGTGGCAGAATAAGTGAAGCAGAAGAACGGATAAGTGACCTGGAAGATAGAATAGTGGAAATCAATGCTACAAGACAGAATACAGAAAAGAGAATGAAAAAAAGAAGACGATGACGACAGCCTAAGAGGCCTCTGGGACAACATTAAACACACCACCATTTAGGGGTCTCCAAAGCAGAAGAGAGATAGAAAGGACCTGAGAAAATACTTGAAGAGATAATAGTTGAAAAGTTCCCTCACATAGCAAAGGAAATCAAGTCCAGGAAGTACAGAATCCCAGGCAGAATAAAATCAAGGAAAACACACGGAGACACATAGTAACCAAACTGACAAAGATTGGACACAAACGAAATATTGAAAGTAACAAGGGAAAAATGAAAAAATACAAGGGAATTCCCATAAGGTTATCATCTGATTTCTCAGCAGAAACTCTGCAAGCCAGAAGGGAATGGCACAACATATTTAAAGTGATTAAAAGGAATAAGCTACAACTAAGAATCCTCTCGGAGAAGGCAATGGCACCACACTCCAGCACTTTTGCCTGGAAAATCCCATGGACGATGGGATGCCGTCTATGGGGTCGCACAGAGTCGGACACGACTGAAGCGACTTAGCAGCAGCAGCAGCAAGAATCCTCTGCCCATAAAGACTCTCATTCAGATTTGACAGAGAAATCAAAAGCTTTACAAATATGCAAAAGTTAAGAGAATTCAGTAGCACCAAATCAGCTTTACAACAAAAGCAAAAGGAACTTCTCTAAGCAGGAAACACAAGGCAAGGAAAAGACCTACAAAAAATAAACCCAAAACAATTAAGAAAATGGTAATAAGATCATACATATTGATAATTACCTTAAATGTCAATGGATTAAATATACCAACCAAAAGACATAGGCTGGTTGCGAGGGATGAGAACATGCACATTTATGTGTTTTCACTTACTATATCATGCTACTTAACCTCCCCACCAAATCGTGTGTAATTATTTATTGTTGGGTTAATCACATTTCCATTATGACTGGCAACTGAAATTATCTTTTATTTTTTATTTTTTCTGGCTGCTGACAGTGAAAACTGATACACATCTTTCACTATTGTGACTATGTATTATTTGTTTAATACCATTTTATCACTGGTCAGAAAATAACAGAATTCTATATCACTACAACTACCATTTAATAGAAAAACCTGTAACCACTTTTTAAAATCCAAATGCACACACACACACACACACACACACACACACACACACACACACACACAACTTGGAGTTTTTTGAAAAATACAAATGCCCAGGTATTATTTCTTATTCCTCCAAAGCTCAGGATGTGATTCTAATGAGCAGCCATGTTTCAAAAGAACAGGGTTATATGATGATCTTTTACTTTTATCTAGTTGCTTTACTTTTTCTGTTTCATATTCAGTGCTCCCATTTCGACCTGACTGAGCGAATCCCCTTTCACTTTTCACTTTCATGCACTGGAGAAGGAAATGGCAACCCACTCCAGTGTTCTTGCTGGAGAATCCCAGGGATGGGGGAGCCTGGTGGGCTGCCGTCTACGGGGCCGCACAGAGTTGGACACAACTGAAGTGACTTAGCAGCTCCCATTTCATTTATTTTATGCTTTCCAGTCTCCACATCTCTTTTTCATTGTTGCTCTTTCTCAAGCCTTTGTCAAGTGTAATGGAAAAATCTTTGTGTCTATATATATATATTATGTAAATTTTGCCTAGCTAATAAATTTATGACATTTTGATTCTATTTGTTTGACTAAGTATGAATAGAAAAATAGATTTGTAATGTGTATTCACTTAAAACTTTGACATAGTTTGTTTTATTCTGGCATATAGTATTACTGCTGACAATCTAGAAAACTTATTGTCTAGCTGATTAAAAAAATCTTTTTTTGAATAGGCTTGAAACTTCTAATCCAATCCTGAGAATATAAAGAAATACTATGTTGTAAGAAACAAAACAAATAAAGCAAACAAACCAGGAAAGTAACAATGTGATACAGTATTATTAATTAAAGTACAGATTTTATTCTAATTTCACAAATATTTATGTTAGTATCCATTATTTGCTTTCATACCTTACTCAGGATTTCACATTGTATTTAGTTGTACTGAGTAGCATCAGCTGTACGCAACAGATTTTGATAAACTCTCTTCATTTTAATTCTATTAACAAATATTTTCCCATTTTCTTTATTATGGCTTCTTAGATACACCCACAATTTTTTTTTTCTCCTCCCTCCCCCCTCCCACCCCACACCATCTCTCTGGATCATCCCCGTNTGTCAGCCTGCCAGGCTTTTCTGTCCATGGAATTCTCGAGACAAGAATACTGGAATGGGTTGCCATTTCCTTCCCCAGTTACACTAAATTTTCACTTAAATAATAAAACTAGTTCTTACACATTTTTCTATAAATGCCAAAATTATAGCAGACTCACAAAATGAAATTTTCATATTTAAATGGTTATATTATCAGATGACTTTTTCATGCTTTATCATATGTAAAATGTAAAATATAATCCAAGGGTTTTCTACTGAAAATTAACACCACAATTATCAAAGAAGAAAAATAAGCATTTTTCTTTTTTAAAAATAGAGATGTCATATCAGCAACTTCAAATATGATAGTTAAAAGATCCATAATGGTAGCAAAGTAGATAACATTAAACAAATAAAGAACTACTAAAAGGCCTGTTTTCCTTTTCTTTTTTTTTTAATTTTTATTTTTACTTTATTTTACTTTACAATACTGTATTGGTTTTGCCATACATCGACATGAATCTGCCACGGGTGTACATGAGTTCCCAATCCTCGACCCCTCCTCCCACCTCCCTCCCCATATCATCTCTCTGGATCATCCCTGTGCACCAGCCCCAAGCATCCTGTATCCTGTATTGAACATACACTGGTGATTCATTTCTTACATGATAGTATACATGTTTCAGTGCCATTCTCCCAAATTATCCCTCTCTCTCCACCACCCTCTCCCTCTCCCTCAGAGTCCAAAAGTCTGTTCTATACATCTGTGTCTCTTTTGCTGTCTCACATACAGGTTTATCATTACCATCTTTCTAAATTCCATATATATGCATTAGTATACTGTATTGGTGTTTTTCTTTCTGGCTTGCTTCACTCTGTATAATCGGCTCCAGTTTCATCCACCTCATTAGAACTGATTCAAATGTATTCTTTTTAATGGCTGAGTAATACTCCATTGTGTATATGTACCACAGCTTTCTTATCCATTCATCTGTTGATGGACATCTAGGTTGCTTCCATGTCCTGGCTATTGTTGGTGGGAATGCAAACTAGTACAGCCACTATGGAGAACAGTGTGGAGACTCGTTAAAAAATTGCAAATAGAACTGCCTTATGACCCAGCAATCCCACTGCTGGGCATACACATCGAGGAAACCAGAATTGAAAGTGACACGTGTACCTCAATGTTCATCGCAGCTCTGTTTTCCTTCTCTGTGGCAAGTTTACAATATATAGTATTATGTTGGCTAATTTTATGTGCCAATTTAGATGGACCACAGTGCCTAGATGTGTCCTCAAATGTTAACCTATATGTTTCTAGGAAGGTGTTTTTTAGATAAGACT
Organism: Neotragus moschatus; assembly: GCA_006410615.1. Classification (NCBI taxonomy): domain Eukaryota; kingdom Metazoa; phylum Chordata; class Mammalia; order Artiodactyla; family Bovidae; genus Neotragus; species Neotragus moschatus. The sequence goes on along the minus strand of SJYA01000450.1, from coordinate 43,601 downwards.
AAATTTAAATTGGTGGACTCTGAAAAAAGAAGATTATCCTTCAAGGGTGAGTGGGCTTTATCCAATCAGCTGAAGGCCTTAATAAAACAAAGACTGACTTCTCTTGTATACTATGTTACTTCAGTTATGTCCGACTCTTTGAGACCCTGTAGACTGTAGCCTGCCTGGCTTCTCTGTCCAAGGGATTCTCCAGGTAAGTAATACTGGAGTGGCTTGCCATTTCATTCTCCAGGGGATCNCTGGTTTCCTCTGTGTGTATGCCCAGCAGTGAGATTGCTGGGTCATAAGGCAGTTCTATTTGCAATTTTTACACCTACAATTTAAAAATGGACACTTAATTTCCAAAAATGTGAGGTTCTTAAAGTATCATTGATATTAATTTCTCATTTTGATACTAATTTCTCATTCAATTGCTTTCTTCTCTGTAACCACCCTCAGTGTTTTTTTTAGTCTTCTAACTTCATTGAAGTTTTCAATAGCTAAGTCAAAGATCTCTCTGGGTCAATGTCACAGTGCACTTGAAAATATGTAGGTTACTTAAAAATATCTTTTGACATTGATCTCTAACATAATTCCACTGTGATAAGAGGACAGATTCTGTATAATCTCAAAATCTTTAGACCATGAAATTTTTGTACCTTGTTTTATGTCCTTGGATATATTCCAGTGTCTCTTGGCTTACAGTCTATGATAACTTGAATAAAATTTATATCCTACTATTGTATAAATCTTAATTATGTTGAACTGGTTCATAGTGCTTTTCAGATGTACTATACCCTTCTACTTTTCTATTCATTTTATTAATTTTTGAGAATTTGATATTGAAACTCCAACTAAAAATCTTAATTAGTCTAATAAGAAAAATTGTAATACATAGTGGAACTAAATGTAACTTTGCTTTGTATTTTCCAAGTCTCCTGTAAATGTGTTATCATGCTTTCATAATTTAAAAAAGAAAAAATACAAAAAAATTTAAATGCATCTGAAAAAATTTAAATATATTTGGAGAGGTCAATAGTAGAACGGAGATAATATGAATGAATTCCAAAATCAATTAAAAAATTATCTAATCTGAAAGTCAGAGAGGGAAAAATTAAAATAATAATAGAAGGAGGTATCATCTCAGGAACTTATAGTGAAATATTAAAAGATTTGATGTATGTATAATTGGAGACCCAGAAGGAGAACATATAATGGAGAAACTATTTGAAGATATAATGGTCAAAAGAGTCCCCAGTTTTGATGAAAGATATAAATTTACAGATTCAGACTGCTCAACAAACACCAAGCTGGATAAATATAAAGATGGCTATGTCTAGGCAGCCATAGTCAAATTACTGAAAACTAAAGATACAGAGAAAAGTCTTAAAAGTGGCCACGGGGTGGGAAATGGGGGGATGACAATGTATACAGAGTAATAATAAATTGCACTGAGTCCTCATCAGAAACTATGGAGTCCAGTACACATGGGACATCACTAAAGCGCTAAAAGATTAAAAAAAAAAAAAGTCAATCTGGAATTCAATCTCAAGCAAAAACGTCTTTTAAGAGAAAAGACAAAATAGAGACATTTTCTGAGTACAAAATATCATGAAATATAAATACTAATACAATTTGTAAACAGGAAAACTACACTATAAGTTGTTAGGCCTAATATCAGTTGGTATGTTTAGAAAAAAATGAATAGTATTGGAAATGATAAATATGTGATCTTTCTTTCCCTTATTTATTAAGTTCATATGACAGTTTAAAGCCAAAGCAATAATACTTCCTTGAGTAGTTTGCAACATGTGTGGATGTAAGAATATAATGACTCTAGTATAAAGAACAGTAAAAAAATGAACCTATAAGTTTGTGAGGGTTTTAGGTTATACATGAGGTGATAGATTATTAACTCTAAAAAGGCTGTAATAAATTTCTAGACCATATATTTAAAATATGAAAAGGAATATAGCTAAAAATAAAGTAAAATTAAAAAAATATTCAAAAGTCCAAAATAAGGTAGAGAACTGAAAAAAAAGGGGGAAAACAGAAAATAACAAAATAGTTGACCTAAATCCAACAATCAAAATAATCTAAGTACTCACCATTAAAAGATAGAAATTTTCAGAATAGATAGAACTAAAGAAAGAAAGAAAATCTCAACTATATTCTGTTTACAATATACATACTTTTAGCAACAGGGACACAAAGTAAATACCAGTAAAAAGACATATCGTGAAAAAATAGGAAGCATATAAAAGCTGGAGTACCTATGTTAATATCAGGTAAAATACACTTTAAGGAAAGAGCATTATCAGATTAAAAATGACATTTCAAAATGTCACAATTTAAATAAAAAGTCATCAAGACCTAACAATCTTAAATGTCTATATGCCTAATAATCAAGCTTCAGAATATATAAGGTAAAAATACACAGAATTAAAGGGAAAAATACACAATTCCACCACTGTAGTTGAAAATATTACCATTCCTCTCAGCAAATGATAAAATTGCTTAATCACTAAGTTGTATCTGACTCTTTTGCAACTCCATGGATTGTTGCCTGCCAAGCTCTTCTGTCCATGGGATTTCCCAGGCAAGAATATTGGAGTGGGTTGCCATTTCCTTCTCCAAGGGATCTTCCAGATCCAGTGTGTTCCCGACCTGGGGGTCAAACCCACGTAATGATAATATTATACAAATAAAAAAATCAGCCATAAAAATAAATGATCAACCAGCATGAAAGTGAAAGTTAGTCACTCAGTCATGTCCATTCTTTGTGATCCCATGGACTGAAGCCTGCTTGGCTCCTCTGTCCATGGAATTCTCCAGGCAAGAATACTGCAGTGGGTTGCCATTTCCTTCTCCAGGGGANAATCAGCCATAAAAATAAATGATCAACCAGCATGAAAGTGAAAGTTAGTCACTCAGTCATGTCCATTCTTTGTGATCCCATGGACTGAAGCCTGCTTGGCTCCTCTGTCCATGGAATTCTCCAGGCAAGAATACTGCAGTGGGTTGCCATTTCCTTCTCCAGGGGATCTTCCCTACCCAAGAATAGAACCCATGCTTCTGGAATTGCAGGCAAATTCTTTACAAACTAGGCCACTAAGGAAGCCCCACAACCAGCTTAACCTAATGGATATACAAAGAATACAGCAACCAACAACTGGAGAATATACATTCTTTTAAAATTTACATGGTATATTCACCCAAGATAGATCCTTTATACTAGGTCACAAAACCAAAGTTACAATAAATTAAGATTGAAAATCATACAGAGTCTGTTCCTTGACCACAATGAAATTAAATTAGAAATCAGTAACAATAAGATTGTTACTAAGAAGACCCCAAACGTTTTGAAAATGGACAACATACCTCAGAGTAATCCATGGGTCAAAGAAGAAATCACAAAGGAAATTACGATATATTTTGAAACTGAATGACAGTAAAAATATATCATGTTCAATTTTGTGGGGGTGTAACTGAAGTAATGCTTAGAGGAAAGTTTATAGCTTTAAATTCTATCGGGCAAAAAGAAAAGTATTAAAAAAAAACACTAAAGTTATAGTTTAAGAAGAAGGAAAAAAGAAAATCTATATCAATAATATAAAGAAGGAAATAACAAAGAGCATAAATCCATGAAACAGAAAACAAAAAAAGTTCAATTGAATTTTTAAAAAAATATTACTAATTTACTCTCTCATTCAATAACTCATTCTCTGCCACCTAGTTTAATCATTTTATTTTTTCAAAAAATCAGTATTTTATTGATCATTTTCTATTGTTCTAGCCAACAGAAATTAAGAGGATAATAAAAATATTATAAATACCTTTATGCCAATAAGTATAACAACTTAGATGAAAGGGAGAAATTTCTTGACAGGGGAAAAAAAATAAAAAATCAGCTCACCAGAACTGACACAAAACGAGAGAAAATCTGAAGAAGGGGAAAAAAAAAGTCCAACCCTAGAAAATCCCTAAACCTAGAGCTACTAAAGAATCTGGATGATCAAAAACTAACTTCAGGTCCAGATGGTGCTCTGGTGAATTCTACCTAACATCAAAAGAAGGAATAATACCAAACTTACACTCTTTGAAAAGTTAACAGAGGTGGAATTTCCAAACTAGTTTTATAAATCCAGGACCCTAAAAATCAAAAAGTGATAAGTGATAAAAGAAAAACTAAAAGAAAATCAAGAGTTTGGGGAGCAGTGTGGGCTGCAGTATAAATATGGTGGTCAGCTCTTTTGGAAGGAGATACGAGAAAGGACATGAAAGAAGTGAGGGCCAATGGGGATTATATGTTGGAACAGAACCAGTGCAAAGGCCCAAAGGCAGGAATGTGCCAAGAAACAGCAAGGAGGCAAGTGGAGTATCCTGCAGGCCCAAGTAAGGAAAGTTTATGAAAGAAGGAGGAAGGGATTAACTGTTCATTACTAATACAGTGAAGACCCTGGATTTAGCAAAGTGGAGGTAACCAGCGACTTCCAAGATAGTGGTATTTTGGGATTGGTGGGGCCAGAGAAAATTTTAGAGAGAAAGGGAGAGCTGGATCTATGGAGTAGAGACATCTCTTGTGATGGGGCTGTGCCTCAAAGGGGAAGAAAGAAATGGGACAGTAGTTGGAGAGGGAAGTGGAATCAAAAGAAGGGGTTTTGCATGTGTGTTTAAGATAGAAGAGCATGCTTGTATGGATCCCTGGTGGCTTAGTGGTAAATCATCTGCCTGCAATGCAAGAGACGTGGGTTCCATCCCTGGGTCGGGAAGATCCCCTGGAGCAGGCCATGGCAACCCACTCCAGTGTTCTTGCCAGGACAATCCCACGGACAGAGGAGCCTGGTGGGCTATGGTCCACGAGGTCACTAAGAGCTGGGCATGACCGAAGTGATTGAGCACACATGTATGTGATCCTGAAAAACTAACATCATAGAAGAGACAGGCAGACTGTTAGATGAATGCCCTTGGTCCAAAGTCAGGTACATCTCCTCTTTAAGTATACAGTTCTCCTAACAATTTGCTCATTTCAAAAGAATTCCGAAGTCTTCTAAAATCAGCTGCTGCCAAAAATCAACAGTTTATGAAATACTGTAATAATCATGAAAATGTTTGCCATATCATTAATAACAAATTGTTAACATAATAATTACTCGAGCACTTGAGAAAAAGTTAGAGCAAACTCTTCAAACATATCCAAAATAGTTTTTTTAAAGTGATTCAATCAAGTGGCCCAAGAAGCTTTTCCTCCTCCTGTTTTTTTCTTGACTGCTTTGTGTCTTATGGAGCACATTTTGCTATCTTACAGCGCACTTGATAGAAAATTTATTTTTCTTGATGCAGGTTCAGTTTGATATAACGCCCTTAGGTGTTCACAAAACTTCATTTCTTAAAGTATTCAAAAATTAAGTCAGTGGGAGGTGACCCACATGAGAATGTGTGCCTGGGATTTTTATTTTCCTGAGGCTGTTGCTATAGCTTTTTGGCAGCAAAATGAACTACATAATGAACTAATTAAAAATTTAAAACACATTGTTCGGCAATTTAGAACCACACTCCGAAGGTTAATTTAAAAGAAATAATGAGAAAAAGCAAAGTAAAGTCTATATACCAAAGAGAGTTTTGTGGTAAGAGTCAAGAATCACAAAATGGTTTTTATTAGTTTTAATTATTTTGCTCCCCTAACCAGAAAGATATTAACAGGTCGGCTTTACTGCCAAATTGCATAGTATGCGCAAGTCAGCTCCAACTCTCAATAAGATTTGATAGTAAAGAGAGAGAGCAAGAACCCATGGGGCTCCAGTTTTCATTAACCCGAAGGAGAAACGAGAGACAGGAAACGCAAGTCAGTATTCCAGATACTACGAAACATATGAAAGCAGGCATAGCAAAATGGTTCCTTTCCAACTAAAGATTGTGAGCTACAATTAAGAGGACATAGGTCAATAATCTACTTCAAATAACTAATCTGTTTTTGGCTCACTAAGCCAATCCTAGAAACAGCTGAACTGTTATAATTGTTAAGAGCTGTTACAATTGTTAAGAGGCTGAAACTGAAAGCGTTAAGTTGCTCAGTGGTGTCTGATTCTCTGTGACCCCATGGACTGTTGCCCAACAGGCTCCTCTGTCCATGGGCTTCTCCAGACAAGAATACTGGAGTGGGTAGCCATTCCTTTCTCCAGGGGATCTTTCCAACTCAGGGATTGAACTTGGGTCTCCTGCACTGCTGGAGATGGCAGATTCTTTACCATTTGACTCACCAGGTTAGTGTCTTAAATCAAAGTGGAAACTACCTTAGGACCACGAAGTCCCGGAACAAAGGACTCAGTGGCCCTAAGATGGTAAGGAGAGCAGAAATCTGGGAACTAAGCCAGAGTCAGAACCTGCTTTTATTGTGAGAATTATACATAATCTGGAGACCTGGACTTCCAGTCTGATGATCACATGGGGCATCAGACACATAAGAGACAAAACCTCAGGGCTTGGCCAAGTGGGGCATTATGACAGGAGACAGTGCATCAAACTACAGCCCAAAGAGCTCTATGCTCTCAGTACAATGAGGGAATACGGAGGGATGGCTAGAAAATTATTGGTAGCAAGATTCTACAGATATCTGGAAATTTTAGAACATACTTTTAAATAACTAAATAGATCAAAGAAGAAGTGATAAAATAGGAATACATCTACATAAAAATAATATATATTATAGGTGGCCACAATACACAATTATCAAATATATAATACTTTTCTGGAGGTCATTGTAGGAGGACACAGAAAAGAAATTACTTATGTAAAAAACTCAAAGGAATCTATAGATAAATCATGAGCACTCATAAGATAGCTTAAAAAAATTGGACATAAAATATATGCATGGAACTGAACAGAAACAGTTAGAAAAAATACAATTTTTAAAGGTACACTGATAACCTAAACAAACAAAAAATCTAGAAATAAATCCCACATGCATGGATATTTGTCCTTTGTGAACAAAATATAAAACTATGCTAAGAGACACTGTACTCACCAAATCATATTAGTAAGATATTCTCTCCAAACTGCTCTATAGATTTATGGTAATGCCAATACTGTTTCTAAAATTCACATGTAAGAGCAAATGATCTAAAATTCTAAGAAACATGACGTTAGCCATCTAGATATGTGGTAGTGGCACAATTATAGATAAATACACCAAAGAAAACCAAATCAAACTCATGCATACATGGAAATTTGACTAATGACTGAAAACAAATAGAAAAAAAAAAAAAGAAAAGGACAATTTCTCAACAGATAGTGCAGATAGTGTAAGACCACTTGGCAAAACACATGGGGCAGTGGGAAAAAAATTGAATACCTGCTTCACCTCCAACATCAAAAGCAATTCTAGGTGGCTAAAAGTCTTAAAGGAGAAAGATAAAAATTTCAGAAGACGGGATAGGAGAACATCTTTATGGCTTTGGGGTCGAATTTAACAATACCCCAATAACTGGAGACCAAAAAGAAAAGAAACTGACTTAAAAAACCATTAACATTAAAACTTCAATTCTCAATTGTAAGAACTGAANAAAAAAAAAAAAAAAGGACAATTTCTCAACAGATAGTGCAGATAGTGTAAGACCACTTGGCAAAACACATGGGGCAGTGGGAAAAAAATTGAATACCTGCTTCACCTCCAACATCAAAAGCAATTCTAGGTGGCTAAAAGTCTTAAAGGAGAAAGATAAAAATTTCAGAAGACGGGATAGGAGAACATCTTTATGGCTTTGGGGTCGAATTTAACAATACCCCAATAACTGGAGACCAAAAAGAAAAGAAACTGACTTAAAAAACCATTAACATTAAAACTTCAATTCTCAATTGTAAGAACTGAATATCATAATCCCACGTAAGATATCGTTCGTAAAGAAAGTGAAAAGAAAAGCCACATATTGGGAGAACATTTATATTTATGAAACATAAATCTTCAAGGAAATCTAATGTGGTAGTCACTGGCCATATGTGACTATTTAACTTAAATTTAAAATTTAATTACTCAGTAGCTTTTACTACATTTCAAGTGCTCAGCGGCCACACGTGCTAGTGGCTGCTTGACTAGCACCCGTATGAAACATCTCCATCACCACAGAAGTCTCTTTTGGATAGACCTGATCTAGAACAAGTGTGGAACAGTTAAACTAAAATAAACAGACAACTCAATTTTAAAAATGGGCAAAGGACATTAGCAGACATTCAACACAATAATAAACACACAAAAAATGAACCATAAACGTGGTAAACAGTCATTTTAACCTCATTAGTAATTAGAGTAAAACAAATTAAACTCATTAGATAAAATCTCAACATTCCAAACTGGCAAAAGATTAAAACTCAATAATACCAACTATTGAAGATTGTATAAAGCAGCACATTTCCAGTACACTGTCTGTAGAAAGGTAACCCATGGTAACCACTGTGGGAGCAGTTTTGCATTATCCAACCACATTGAACACTCTGGTACCCAGCAATTCTACTTTAGGGAAGGAATTCCCCACCTGAGCCAGTCTCTCCTTCGACCCAGGCTACTTGGAAAAGCATTTAATTGGCAGAAGTCAGGGATAATAATGTTCCTGCAACTCAAAGAATTATTCCACTTAAATTTTGCACCAGGAGATATGACTAGCAACAATAAAAATCAATACTAGACACAACCCAAACATCATCAAAAGAAAAACAGATACATAAACTGCATTTAGTGGAATGCTTATAACTGAAAATAAATACTCCTTAGTTACATATAGACAGAGGTGATTTTAAGGAATATAAGGCTCAGTAAAGTAGCAAGATATGTGAACATAATATACTTGAGATGTATATAAAGAACAAAAACAATCAAATAATGAATTTAGGGACATATATATATATATATATATATTTCAAACACACACAAGCAAAGGTATGGCTAACAAAAAATCAGGACAGAATTATCCTTGGGCAAGAAAGGGAGCTGACACCTGGGAGATGTTACATGCGTGCTTTCTAAAGTACCAGCAATGCTTTATTTCTTTAGATGGGTGTAGGTTGAGATGTTCATTTTAATCCAGTATTTCTGTATTCTACTCTTACATGTTTTATATACTCTACATGTTTGATATATTTCACAATTTTTAAAAAGTCAGCTCAATGACTTCACAACTAGGCTCCTTGACCTTCCTGAACTTGGTTAGTTATAGCTAAACTCTAACTACCTTACAGAGTTGTTCTATAGTTTCAAGGAGATAATATGTATGAAAGTGTGAGCCACCGTGATGGGGGACAGAACAGGAAACAGAGGGAAGCATTTCCCTAAAGATTTCATCCTGGCTACTGTCCAGGATCACAGGGCCCTGCGTTCCTAGGCAGTTATTAATCAAGTCGAGTACATGTCAGGAGTTCTCTGTTCTCTCAATTCAGAATGAGGATAACTCTAGTCTAATTCAAGCCACAAGAGAATCATAATATTGAAGGCAGAGCAGATACTCACTGAAAGTGTCTGGAAACCTTGTCATGGAAGAAAAAATTATTCAGGACCTGGGTATTTTCAGTTTTAGGCTAAATGATAATGATATGATAATTATCTCCAAATATTGGATGTGAAAGTGGCGTAAGATCTATTTTGTCCAAGGTTCTTCTAGAGAGACTGGAGAAACTAAAGAAAAGTTAAAAAGTACATTCCTGGTCAATATTTAAGAAAGAAATTTTGACAATAAAAGGGAGGAGACAGAAATGACAAGGTGATGACTCTCCTTCGTCTGTCTTCTTCAACTAAAAATAGTTTAGCAAAGTCTTCTGTTTTATAGGCTTCCCTGGTGGCTCAGGTAGTCAAGAGTCCGCCTGCAATGCAGGAGACTCAGGTTCGATCCCTGGGTTGGGAAGATCCCCTGGAGAAGGGAATGGCAACCCACTCCAGTATTCTTACCTGGAGAATCCCATGGACAGAGGAGCCTGGTGGGCTACAGTCCGTAGGGTCACAAAGAGTTGGACATGACTAACTGCCTAACACACACTGGTGGCTCAGCAGCTAAAGAATCTGCCTGTAATGCAGGAAACCTGGGTCCAGTCCCTGGGGTCAAGATCCCCTGGAGAAGGGAATGGCAACCCACTCCAGTATTCTTGCCTGGAGAATTCCATGGCTACAGTCCATGGGATCACAAAGAGCCAGACACAACTGAGCAAATGACATTTTCTGTTGTATAAGAAAATATAGATTTTAAAATAAAGTCTGTTAAAATAAAAATATAGATGGTATAACTTAGCGTCAAACTTATTTTGAAAACCAGTTCTCTTACTTAGTATCCATGAGACTGTGGATAACTTATTCTATCTTTTGGAGTTTTGTCTGCCTCATCTAAAATAATGATAGCATCTTTCCTTCAGGGTTATATGGAAAAACCAATGTGATAATATATGAAAATCACCATACACACCATGCACTAAATAAGCTGCTAATAATTTTTGAAAATAGAAAATTTCCAAACTTGTTCCAAGCTAGATTTTAAAAAGCAAGGACATCACTCCAAGGAAATGAAACAACTTCCATGTTTAAAAACAGCTAAACAGGGACTTCATTGGTGGTACAGTGGTTCAGACCCCACATTTCCAATGCTGGGGGCACAGGTTCCATCCTTGGTCCAGGAATTAAGATCCCAAGTGCCCCTCGGCCAAGAAAAAACATCTGAAAGAAGAACTCATATCTGTAAAGAAAGGCAGCAAAACTGATATCCTTGGATCACTTTCTTTAAAACGTTATCAAATGGCTTTTAGTCTCCCAATAAGTCTCCTTGAACATGCTTTGTGTAGAAACCTTCCCCTATAAAAACCCTTTTCATGAAAAACCCTTTTAAAAGCATTTTCCGGTTTGCCAGAATAAAAATAAGACAGAATTATGAAGGTAAGATTTGATACAACAAACCACATTCCCTACAATTTCAGGTCATTAGTTTTTAAAATTATCTAAATCTAAGAAAAGGGGTACATGTTTAATGTCTCATGTTGTCTAAATTTAACCTGCAGAAACCAATAAACATCTTAAATGTCTATAAACAGGAGATGCTGAACTTCAAGATGAAACCACAGTAATTTATTATAAATAAATAAGTATCCTATAAATAACTTAACTTTAATGACACTTGAAAACTTTGTCTTTCTGCATAGCACTTTTGAAGTTCCCATCAAGTCAACGTGAATAAGATAAAGGCAGCAACTCAGGGAGTTTAAGTTATTTTGTATTTTCCTATAGTTATTTTTGTATTCTGTAGAAACACTCTGTTACTTCTGGTTTTCAGCTTGGTCCTGTTTTTTACTTAAGTTTCCAATCTAGCTTCAAATTACTAGTTGGCAGTCATATGGTATAATGAGGTCGGTGGATTAGCTGAAATTAAAACCCAGAATCCTCTTTACCACCCTTTTTATTCAAGCACAGATCAATTATTTATGACCAAGTTCACCAACACTATGTTTTAGTTTAGGAAGCAGTCCACTTGAAGCCAGCTATAAATAAAGTGAATAGAATATGGCCTTCGAACTTTTTGACCCCACAGAGCATTGAGAAGATGGGAGAAAAGCAGCAACGGGAGAAAACAAGAAGGAAGAAAAATATGAAAAAATGAAAAAAAAAAAATAAAAAAATTAAAATTAAAATTAAAAAAAAATAAAAAAATAAAATAAAAACCATTTAAATCTTTAAAAAAAAAAAAAAAAGCCAGCATTCACTGAGCTGCTCCTACATCAGGCCATCCACCTAACATATTCCATTTATTCTCAGTTAACTGGACATTACTTCGTTTAATTCTCACAACCCCATCAAGCAGATATATCTCCACCTATTCCAAGATTAAGAAACTATAGCTCAAAAGGCTAAATTTCTTCCTGAGAGTCATGAAATAGGTAGAAAAACCAGAATTTGACCTGGGGTTTGTCTGATTCCAAAGCCTGAGCACTTTTTCCTATAGCAGATGAAATCATTTCTAATATTTTAAAATCTGAGTTTTGGAACTACCAAAAAAAATAACAAGAAACTAAATAGTATTTTCAATGTATTGCATGAATAGCAGAAAACCATCCTATAACCAATTATTCCAATTGCTTATAAGAACCTAAGTGGGAGGTTGTCACCATTTGCCTAAGATGTGTATAAAATCATATATAAAGAGCAACAGCCAGCCTCACATGGAGACTGGAAAGAGTCAAGAAGCCAAAAGCAGCCCAAAGACAGAGAATGCCAAGTGTGCCATCACCTCTTACCTGCTGCACTTCACTTTCTCCATTTGAAACTTTCTCAGTGTAAACAAAGGAGTTGAATATCCGCTGCAAGGAAACGAAAATGAACAAACATTAGATTTTCTAAATAAGGCAACCATTTTCTATACGAATGTGTGTGTGTGAATAATCTGTTTACAGCACAAAGAGAATCAAGCAGAAAAAATTTAATTAGAATAGTTACTTTACACAGAGAAATCCAAATATCAGCCAGAGTCAATCATACTGATGGAAGCAATACCCGGGCACTTCTGTAGTGAAATAAACCAGATGTTACGCTATATTTTTCATTTTCAAAAATACATTTAATTATAGATTTCCGGAGCCCATGCCATTTTATCCGACTGGTATAATCTGACAAAGCTGTGTTTCTCATTTAAGCCCTGCAACTCCCTGAATGCAGTAATTGTTTACAGACACTACAATCTAATGTAATAAAGCTCTTTAAAAAGGATTTTTTCCATATTCTCTCATGTCCCTGTTCAACTGGTACCTACCCAATATTATCTATCACCTTCATTACCCAAGCACCCCTTTGAAAAAGTAGTATAATAGGGCTTGCCAAATATGTGTGGCCTTAAGAGAGGATCCAATCCTTACATGCCAGGAAATAGGACAACCATGCCAAGACATCAGTCCAAGCTATGGCATACAAGCACACACATTCTTCCCCTGGTCTCTGCCTCGCTGATACCCACTTCTGCAGCCACCACTGGCATTTACATCTTGCAGACTTAAACTCTACCAAACCCCACATTTATTGACCAATCACAAGTGACTGCACTATAACCAACTGAAAAAGAAAAAAAAAAAAAAAATAGCCCAAGAGATGTATCCGTTAGGGGCTGGGGGGAATAAAAAAGTATAGCAGCCTCATCATTTATCCTAAAACTTTGAAGATACCTCTGGAACTCTCCAGATGAGCAAGCAGTCAGATCTGGAGATGTCAGCCAAAATTTCCCTTTTGCCTTTCTATCCCACTCCCAAGGGTTTGTCAGCATCTGGGACAGCTTCCCAGACAGCCTCACACACCTGCATGGTTGTGGTGAGGAAGACAAGTGCCAAGTTCATCAAGTGCTGTGCAAATGAAGGAAGATCAAGGTGCTGGGGCTTGGGGAGGAGTAGAATAGGGGTTGCTGCTGGGGGAAGGGAAGCAGTTTGGAAGGATTGAGACAGAATGGGATGGAATTACAGTCTGGAAAATTCTAATTATGAATATCATAATTTTCAATGTGCCATTCATTCATTCATTCATATTTTATTGTCTTTTATTCCCTAAAAACAACTCTATTGATAGGAAAGCAGGTTACTCTAGTTAGGACTCATAAAACACCTCTGTGACAAGCACCATTACTATCTCCTTATAGTAAATGAGGAAATGGACATATATTTTATAGAGTGCCTAATGTAATGTGGCACCCCACTCCAGTACAAACCCCATGCACGGAGGAGCCTGGTAGGCTGCAGTCCATGGGGTCGCTAGGAGTCTGATACTGCTGAGCAACTTCACTTTCACTTCACTTTCATGCACTGGAGAAGGAAATGGCAACCCACTCCAGTGTTCTTGCCTGGAGAATCCCAGGGACGGGGGAGCCTGGTGGGCTGCCGTCCATGGGGTCGCACAGAGTCGGACATGGCTGAAGCGACTTAGCAGCAGTAATGCAATGTACATTGTACCTCATGTGCATATCTAATGTAATAATTCCTGCTGCTCCAAAGACAAAAAAACTAAGACCCTGGGAAATTAAACAACCTTTCCAAAGTCACTCTTCATGGCTGGAATTTGAACCCAGGCTCCCCTCAACCCCACTCCCCGCAAAAAAATGGTGCTACTCACCCTAGTGTCTCATGAGCAACTTACTTGTTACATGGTATCTTAACACATATGATTTAGGAGCTAACACCCAAACATAATGCAGATCAACAATTCCTTATGCGTAATTCCAAAATTCAAAAGTCCCAGAAAATCAAAAGGCATGCATAACACATTTGCTAACAAAATATGACATGATTGGAACTTATTAGCAGTAAATCCTAACTTGTATTTATAGTCTTTATTAAACCACTTAGCATGGGGATTTATTCTTTATGATGCAGATATATTAATGCATCTGATTACAGGGTTCTGCTTTAGACCTCATCCAAGGTGTTCGACATCATGGTACGTCAGGATCCTGAATTCTAAAACAGATCTTGTTTTGGAGAAAGGATTATGAATCTGCAGACCTCCAGCCCAGTTTTCTGGAGAATACCTTAGTTAGCTAGACAACATTGCTTTTAGAGACTGGGTCGATGTCACTGTCACCTAACTCTCAGACCATATACAGTTTTTCTGTAATTTGATTTTTACAACCTGCTTGGTACTAAGAATGCACTTTTATTAAAGTGAATAATAACATAACATGAATGAACATAATTCATGTAGTGTCTCTAGATCTGAAAGAGTGTGGTCAATTTCTTATTTCATTTCTGGCAATGAAATTTCAGGGGATATATTATCTGTCCTGTCCTGGAAGATGTTCCTGCAAGAGGAACTGATGGAGCAACCCGCGTCCTGGGAAACAAATCGGATCCACTTTGCTCAAGCCAACATCTACCAGTGGCCACACCTAGTAAGGAACCTCAGTCCCTTCTCTCTTCTTTGCTGTTAAAAGAAAAGTGAGTTCCTCAGTAGTAATAAGGAATATAAGCCTGGAAATGTTTGCCAGGCTGTGTTCAGTCCCTGTTTTACACATTCATTATCTTAATAATTATTAATAATGACAGCCAATAGTTTATGTAGAGCTTTATATGGGTTGTAAGCATTTCTATATTCTTGACACCTAATAAATACGGTGGGTAGAAGAAAATTTTCAAAGAAAGACGTTATAGACATTAGCAGTAGTGATTCTGCAAACTACTTTACACAACCCTCTAACCATCCCAAGAAGTGAAAGGTGGCCTGCTAGAATAATAGCTTGGAGATATCACCAAGCGAACACTTTTTTGCCCCTCTCCTTTCCCCACAAGGGTGTGGGATGTTAGTGAAAAGTCAGAAGAAACTAGACAAGTAACACAACTAAACATATCAGCCAGCCATGTCTGGTGCAAGGTTAAAAGTAGTAAGCACAGGATTTCAAGATACAGAGTGAATTTCCATTATGCTCTAGATTAATGGACAGTAATAATCTTTCCTAAAATGCAAGGCCTGCAAAGCCCAGCTCTCAAAGGCTTATTAGGCTTAGTACTTTCATAGTTTACAATTCCACATAAATGATCTCATTTCATCTCCACAATAACCCTATGTGGTAGGCAGCGATCTGAAACCAATTTTACAGATTAAAAACTAAAGCTCAAAACTTCAATGTATCACAGGTTAAAAAAAAAAATTCAAGTACTGAAGTCTAAACCTAGGTTAAATTAAAAACAGGCATTTTTTCTAGCACAGCTAATAAATTTATTCACATTATCTTTTTCTTAAGGATAATCTGCATGCAGGAAAAAAAATGCGCATTTTTTTTTCCTATCCATTTCATTTTAAGCAAGATATAATGTGCTGGTGTAACATTTTATATATATGTAACACTTTATATATGTGTAACATTTACATATAAAACCAAAGTCAGAAGTGATTACATATGGGTTCAATCCCTGGGTTGGAAAGATCCCCTGGAGAAGGAAATGGCAACCTCTTCCAGTACTCTTGCCTGGAAAATCCCATGGACAAAAGATCCTTGCAGGCTATAGTTCAGAAAGAGTCAGACACAAGTGAGCACACACACAAGTGAGCACACACACACAGGAGTCCCAACGTTACTTTCTGTTGCTACCTAAAATTGTGAAAGGAATAGAATATAGAGTTTTCTGAGGATTTTATTTCTAATTTGAGAGCCAGAAATTCCAAACAATATACCTAACTGACATTTGGTGACTGCAAGAATTTCTTGGTTGTCAGAGCATTTGAAAAGTGAAAGTGGAAAAAAGTTTTCTTAAATCATGACATGAAGAAGCAATCCCAAAAGGTCAGACTGTTCATCCTCTCTGAGGATTTACTCTCAGTAACAGAGTCAGGGTATAGGTGGGTGGAGTGGGCATTCCACATTCTATTTCCAAGTTGTCACTTTCCCTTATTCCAGACCCCTGGAGGACCAAGGGAATTCCAGGCATTTGAACTCAATTCGAACACAAGCTGGAAGGGGTTTGAAGTCAATCTCAATGCATAAATCCCTGGAAGTAAAAGCTTGTTCTTGCCCACTATTCTTTCTCATTCTTGCCAACTACTAGAAATAAAAATACACTTTGTTGTATAATGAACAGATCATTAAAATGGCTGAGGAGTCTTTCTTTTTAAACAAGTTATTTTAAGGATAATAGTTCACCGACTCCTTTTTGTCAGTCATATTTATTTCCATAATTAAAAGAACAACAATTAGATGCAGCTCAGGGCAACTGAATACCCTCATCTAAAGGTAAAACTGACCTTCCTCTCATTAAAACACATAGCCTGGAAAACTGGCAATATCTTCTAAATTATTTGCATATCCTATGTCCTAGCAGTTCCTAGCCTGGTATATACCTAGCAGAAATGTGTACATGTTTATCAAAAGAAAAACTTAAGAATGTTCATAACAGCACTACTCATAAGAGCCCTAACCTGGAAATTATACAAATGCCTATCAGCAACAGAATAGACAAATCCTGTGAATTCACACAGTGGAATCTTTAGGTGAGATGAAATGGTTGCAACATCCATCAACATGATGACTCTCACAAGCAACACGGAGTCAAAGAAGCTAGACACCAGGACACAAAGAATGAAATCCCATTTCTATCAAGTTCAAAACCAGGCAAAACCAATCTAGCTGACTAGAAGCCAGGACCGTGGTTGCCTTCACCTGATTAGGATGTGAAGGCTGCTTCTGGGATGCTGAAATGTTCTGTCTTTTGACTGAGGTGCTGGTTACAAGGATGTGTGTGCTTTTGTGAGGGCTCATCAGCTATAAATGTATGACTGTACACGGCGTTGTGTATATGCTATACTGAAATAAATCTACTTTATATGCACACTCTAGGCAGTCTCTTTAAAATGCACCCTAGATAAACTTCTTTTGTATATTAAAAAAAATATATTTCTACATTTCTAAAAAGAACAATAATCTATTAACTGGGCTATACTCAAAAAAGAATCTACACCTCACTCTGCAATCCAGATGAAACTGGACAGTACCAATATGAGGAGTTACTTAGCAATGCAAAGATAAGGTCTCCTGAGCCTTCCCTGAGGCTACATATTAATTACTCTCTCATACCCTAGGTATACAACATGACTTAATTGTTGAGCTTCCCATTCAATGGTACCGTACCAACCTGAATTTTCAGCAAGAAAAAAAAAAGGTGTCGTTATTAGAATCTCATCCAACTTGGATGATCTGAACTTATATAATGCAATTTANTACTCTCCATCCAACCAAAAATACATTGCACACCTAATAAAAATGTTTATAATTATTTTTCTTATCGTTCATATTTTTAAATCAGCATTTAAATATACACATATTGTTCTAATTATATATGTGGGGGGTTACATTATACATAAGTGTTATCATATATATTAACAAGGGCACAGAATGGATTCAGGTGCTTTGCAACACATTTCACTTAATACAACAACTCTTCATAGTAGTTACTATGTCATCATTTTACAGGTGAGAAAACAGGTTGAGAAGTTTAGTTTGCCCAAATGTAGAACACTGTGAGTAAGTGGCCAAGTCTGGGTACAAAATTTGCCTTATTCCAAAGTTTATGTATCATCCTCTATATAATCATCATCTTAATAAAGAAAACTTAGGTAAAATCTAGAAAATGACTCAAATAGTAACAGGGCTTGCCTGCAAATAATAAATCCGGAACATATATACCCTCCTCCCCATTCCCCCAGTCTCAAAATGGAGCATGAATTTCCTTTATGATGGATAAAGACAAACATTTTTCAAAGAGTTGACACACTAGGAAAAAAGGACATACATTTGGAGTTACAACCAAACTCTGCAATGAACCATTTGTACAAGATCACCACCTTGAGAGCTTACAGAGGAAAAAATAAGTACAGGGTCTCATGCTTCATCCTTACTATAAAAAACTGATCTTGAATACCATGGTGATTTGCAAGAAACAGGGCTATTGCAGATTATGATGAAAGGAAATGCTTAGGTACTGAAAATCATAGTAGAGGAAGACAGCTGGATTGGGAATTTAAAACAAAACTAATCAGTATACAATAGATGACCCTGTGCAAATGGTACCCTGTACACACATGTCCTGCCCAACAGACTTCCTTATTTTGTTTTACAGTTGCTATATATAAAAAATGATAACAGCTAATGCTACTATCTGTCCAGCATTAGGAACTTCATGTATGTTAACCTGATTCATGTGAAGATAAATTTATATAGACTACATTAAAAACATTATGAATGTATTTCACATACCATTATGATAGTTATTCAAGCTATCTTGATAGTTATTCTATTCTTCTTCTATTCCATTTATGTTAACCTCTTAACAATATTCTGTTAATGACCGTTAATTCTAGGATGGTTAGAAGTATAAGGGAGGAAAAATACCGGTATAAATATTTACCAACTCAAGTCCCACCTCATTCTTAACAACTTCCCAAAGATAATTTCTCCCTTCTCTGAATCTCTGCAAGAAAGACAGTCTATGCTACAATTAAAACAATACATACACTGTAGAAAATTTGAAAATATGTAAAGGAAGAAGAGGGGAAAAATAATCTATTGTCTGACCACCCAGTAAAAACCAACTACTGTTTACAGTTTATTTCATTCCACTCTTTGGGGCTTCTAGGTTCTGACTTTGTTGTATATTCTTCGATAACTGATCTATGCCAGGATTCCTTACCACAGTGAATTGTACATAGTAAGCACAAATAAACATGTGTACACCCATTAATTTAGGTATTAAGTTATTAGACTGTTAGTTTGGCCTGTCACTCAATCAGCTAGAGATAAAGGGAAGAAAGTGTCCTTTCTCTTTAAGATAAAAAACTTTCCCTTCTCTCAACTCCATTAATAGAGTCTTCCCCCATTACCTCTGTTTTTCCTTCCCTGTCCTCTTCAGGCTCTAAGTATATACACACATAGCCCCTTGGCTACTTTAAGCTTGCAAAAGAACTCAAATTATGAATTCCTTAATCTGAAGGCAGTTAACACCCTTCATACCAACAGAAGCTCTGAATAGCAAGGAAGCTTGGCAGAGAGTCACAAATCGGTGACAAGTGTCACCTTTACAAAGGGCTGCTAGTTTTGGTCCACTCTACCCCTCAAAAGAAATTACTGGGGAAAAGGAAAAGGCTGCAGTCTGATTTAGCAGGGGAAATCTAAAGCAATAATCTCAGCAAGCAAAGTTTCTAGCCTTGATCACTTGATTTCCTGTTGCAGCACTGAAACCAGGAGAGTCAGTGGGTAAATATGAACCCAGAGAACAAAGATGGGCAAAACAAGACGGAAACACTTCCCTAAATTCAATAAAGCTTCTGAAGGGTTATTGAATTTTTGTTGTTGTTGTTGTTGTGGCTTTCAAAGGGAGTAAGAGGGGGAAAGGCAAGCAAATCAGTTCCACATGTTGGAAAGATTCAGCCTTTAGCCAGTGTAACTTGACTATAAGTAATATTCATGACAATGCACGTGGAACCTCTCAGAAATGGAAAGCTGACTCGCTTTGCAGATGGTGCCAGATTTCCACTCTCCTAACTCTTCCTCACTCCATTAAGCCTTTTTAAATTTCACCTTGAAGGGGAAAAAAGAAAGGTGGGGTATTTAAATGGCTATGCATTTATTCTTGGAGGAAGGCACTTTAAAATAGTCTTTGGTACTCAGTGTTCTGTGTGTGCACAAGCCTGCACAAATGCTCAGGTCCTTAGGAATCCAGCCGTTAAGGACAAAGGGAACTGGAAACCCTGAAATCCTTTACTTTCCAGACTTAAATGACTATGCTTAGTTAATACCTCAGTGAATCAATCATGTCCTTTCTGATAGACTCAGAAACTATGTAAAATATAGCTCTAGACTGAGCTCTCTAGTTGGAAGAAGAAATTAAAAATTAAAAAGTAAGAAGGAACAGTGAACAGTGCAATGCTGTTTCCGTATGAACTCAGCATGCCTGGCACAGACCCAAGGTGCTGTCAGAGTTCATGGAGGGTTGGGGAGGTGGGGGAGATGGGAGGCAGGGCTCTGAAGAGATGGGACTTGGGCTTGAATTTGAGGTCAGATTTAAATAGGAAAAAAAGAAAAAAGAGCTTAGGGGAGAACATTTCAGAGCATTCAGAGAGGGTCTGTCACATAGTACTAAACATAAAGTACTAAGTACTTTGGGCCAGGCACTGTTCCGGATACTAAGGATACAAAAATGAACATAACAAACTCCCTGTCCACATGGATCCTATGTACTACATCCTTTGGCTTCAAGAAAATCCTTAAAATGGACTTAGTCAGCACAGGTCTGTATGTCTGGAAAATGAGGGTTCAAAGATAAGAAGATCGCTTCTATTGTAGAAAAGCTTACAATCTAGAGACCCTGCAAGTCAGTAGTTAGGACACAAGGTCAGTTGCATAAGGGGAGCTTTTGGAAATAAAGCTGAACTCAGTGGAAGAGAAATGATGGGGCTAGACTCTGGAGGTCTTTCAAGCCAGGAAGAGGAGTTGGATTTTACACATATGCTAGGCACTAAGTAAATATTTTCTGAATGAGTAAATGAATAAATGTCTCTTTGCCAATAAATAAAGAACCATTAGAAAGGGTTTGTATTTGGGGAGTGACATGATGAAATAGGTGCTTTAAGAATGTTTATATTCCACATGCTTCCCTCAACTGTTGCTAAGCCTTCTCACAAAGAAAAATATCGCATCCATTTAGAAGCCAGCTACTATCCCGAGGGTCTGTGACAACTTTAGGAGCCAAATGAACTGGATTGCCTTTGATCCTTCAAATGACACTTGAAGGACCTTAAATAAAAGTTTCCCATGAGTCTTATCTCCTTTGTAAAATTATAAAATCCTCCGAGGGACTGTTTTCTTCAATTTTACAACCCTTACAACACTTCCACAGATATTATGGAATAAGATGGAAAAATATTTGTTCAAAAAAAATGATTTAAAAATAACCTAATGAAAAGCAACTGTCTGAGTTTAAAGCACAGTTGCAATGTTGCATTCTGAGCTGAAGACTCGTTTTCAACATTTCAAATATGCTACTGTGAGGCTGTTTGTTTGGTTTTCAAGTGAAATGTTCATTTATGCCATATCCAAATAGAGAGAATTTTTCTGGTATATCCTTTTATGTAAAGAGGTGCTTTTTTTAAAGTATAATCATTAAGCACAGAAACTATAAATCTAAATTTGTCACAAAAGCTAATAACTAACAATGTCAAATTACAACTCCATATAAACCAGCTCTATGCCTGAAGAAGACTTTAAGCCTCCCTATATCTACTTGCCCTAACCTATAAAGGGGAAAATTGAGTTAGAGTATATAAAACTTGGTGATCCTAAAATTTCTACTCTATTGTTGTACTAGATTCTTATTGAACTATCAATGGCTAGACTTTTGAGCAGCTTCTAAGGATGGGTCTTTCTGCTAAATGAAATAGATGTGTCAAGAAAATTATATTTGTTGGTGAAATCGGACTTAAATTATTAGGAAAAATGTTCTAAACATAGCTCTAAAACTTGTTGCAGGAGGAGAGGCAAAGTATTAGAGGGATGGATATTTTAACAAGAAAATTTAAGTAGAAAAAGCCATGAGAATGGTGAGTTTAAATGTGGACATTAAGACATGAAGCCGAGCAGTCAGCCTTTCTGGAATAAATGTGATGCTAATATGATTACACGAATGTCTCCCAGGTCCTCCTCACTGTATCATCTTTCAGGCTCTCACAGCCAGGGTGCCTGTCACGCATATTGAATACCATGGTAACAAGCCTGCCTGCAGTGGCTCCAGCATGCCAGGATTCTCAGCAATAATCATTAACTCACATCTCAATGAATACGGTTCCCTGGGCTCAAATTCACAGTATAATTATAATGAATCAATAAATGATGGCCAAAATTTTTTTTCAAGAGTTTAGGGTTAAAAAAATAGGAATGTAAAAGGAAAGTTAAAACACACACACACACACACACACAAAATCCTGTTACCAGCTGAGTGGCTATGAGAGGTTAGATGTATACCATTTCCTAATTTGTAAAAAAGAAGTGACAATAATAGCGAATTCATAGGCTTTTTGTGAGATCAGTGCTTACACAGCACTTATTCCTTACATACAAAAAGAGCTCAGTAAATAGTAGCTTTTAAAAATCCTTCAAAAAGAACAGCCATTCCCAGGAATAAAAAGTCATTTTAGATTTCCTGTGTCCTCCTCCCAACTTCAGGAACTCTTCCAAATCAGTACTCTGAAGCCTTCTACAGTGACAAGACTTATTAAAAACTCCATATTTTCAGGAAATGGCTTTCCCATTAGCTCCTAGTGGCTTGACAAGCTTGGCTCCCAGGCTCAACAAACTGCCTTCTTCAAGTTTCTTGAGAAACCCACGTGCAAGTTGTGTCCTTGAGAAAGTGACTTTCCTTTTGGTTACTGATGTTATAGAATTGGCTAGAAAAGTTCATTTGGGTTTAGAAAAATGAAAAGAATGGAATTCCACCATATGGAAAAACCCGAATGAACTTTTTGACCAACCCAGTACTTGCTATCTGCAGAAGCACGCTCCGTATGTCTAGTTTATTCAAGTCCGGCTTTGTAAACACATGGCCAAGGAGGCCACAGGAGTAAACTTATGTTGGTAAATATATCCCAGAGATGCTGGTCCCTCCCAGTCTAGTACTGCTTAACAAACAGGGTTCTGGCTGGTACTACAGGAGTGAAGTAGTCCTAAAACACCCACTTGCAGATAGTAAGCAAATAGTTTCTACAGGAGAGGGAGAAAGGCATTATCAGCTATGCCTCCAACAGAACCCAGAGGCTCATCTGGGTTGAGCCTTCTCAGGACCCACTCAAAAAGAGGTGAGAAAATTAAACCTCCTTCACAGCCTTCACTGAATTATTTACTTTCACATTGTGCTGCAAGTATTTGTTTAGAAACATGAGAAGTGAAGGTAAGAACAACTTCTGCTCACCTAGATAGCAGTGTGAGGACTACGGTCCAGGCTTTGGAATCATCAAAAGCAGAGACATTACTCTGCCGACTAAGGTCCGTCTAGTCAAGGTTATGGTTTTTCCTGTGGTCATGTATGGATGTGACAGTTGGACTGTGAAGAAGGCTGAGCACCAAAGAACTGATGCTTTTGAACTGTGGTGTTGGAAAAGACTCTTGAGAGTCCCTTGGACTGTAAGGAGATCCAACCAGTCCATTATGAAGGAGATCAGCCCTGGGATTTTTTGGAAGGAATGATGCTAAAGCTGAAACTCCAGTACTTTGGCCACCTCATGCAAAGAGCTGACTCATTGGAGAAGACTCTGATGCTGGGAAGGATTGGGGGCAGGAGGAGAAAGGGACAACAGAGGATGAGATGGCTGGATGGCATCATGGACTCAATGAACATGAGTCTGAGTGAACTCCGGGAGATGGTGATGGACAGGGAGGCCTGGCATGCTGCAATTCATGGGGTCACAAACAGTCGGACATGACTGAGCGACTGAACTGAACTGAGACCTCAGCCATCTCAGCTGGGTGACCAACACAAACGGTTTAAACCTTCTAAGACTAAGTTTCCTAGTGGGAATTTAAGTGACATACCTCCAACTTCATAGAGAAGAGAATGATCTTCACTATCTACCAGATTTGAAAGTTAGAACTAAATGGAATGACAGCTGGGACAGTGTCTGACATATTTTTTGCCCAATTAAGTATAGCCAGCATTAAAATTGCCATCATTTTCTCTGAATATCCAGCATCTAGTATAATCACCATAAATGCCTAATAATGCTTAATGAATCAATAAAAGATTTGGAACAACTCCCTTAGTTGACAGAATAAATCAAGTCTTACAGAGTATGAGTCACAACCAGGGACAGGACCAAACACTGGTTTCTCCTGGCTTTCAGGAATGCTGACTTTAAAAAAAATATTTATTTATTTGGCTGCATTGTGTCTTAGTTGCAGCGTGTGGGATCTTTAGTGACCCGTGTTGCGGTCCAGGCTTAGTTGCCCTTTGGCATGTGGGAGCTTAGTTCCCCAACCAGGGATGGAATCTGCATCCCCTCCACTGGAAGGCGGATTCTTAACCACTGGACCACTAGCGAAGTCCCCAGTCATGCTGATTTCTAATGTAACTCTTAAAATCAGACTATGTTGCATAATCAACTAAAACCTTTTAAAAATTTTATTTTATTGAAGTGCAGGTGATTTATAGTGTTAATTTCTGCTGTAGAGTGAAGTGACTCAGTTATACATATACATGCATTCTTTTATATATTCTTTTCCATTATGATTTATCATAGGATACTGAATATAGTTCCCTGTGCTATACAGTAGGACCTTGTTTATCTCTAAAACCTGTTTATTTACCCTACAAAGCCAGCATGGGAAAGGAAAACACGTTACCTAAAACTATTGAACGAGGATAAAACCAGAACCTTAAATTATCCTCCCCACCAAAAAATATTTTTAAAATAATCTATGTGTTTTAATTGGATGATAATTTCTTTACAATATTGTGGTGGCTTTTGCCATACATTGACATGACTCACCCATGGGTGCACGTGTCCCCAAACAAATGTTTAATCTGTATTAAGTGCCTGAAAGGGGGTCATGGTATAGTGGAAACATCATGGGTTCTAGAAGCAAGGAAGTCGGACCATGGTCCTCAGCTCCATTACTTACTGTGGGGGTTGGAGGTAGGTTGCTTAAATGTCCAGAGCCTCCACTTTCCTGTCTCTAAAAAACGGGTGTAATAATATCTGCTCTTGGCCAGTGACTGCTAATGAGAATAAGGTTTCTTTGGGGGATGATGAAATGTTTTAAAAATAGATTATGGTGATAATTGTATAACTCTGGAAATATACTAAAAGCCACTGACTTGCACGCTTTCCATGGGCGACTTTATGTAAAGTGTTAGTCGCTTAGTCATGTCTGACTCTTTGTGACCCCATGGCCTGTAGCTCACCAGTCTCCTCCATCCATGAGATTTCCCAGGCGAGAATACTAGAGTAGGTTTCCATTTCCTTAGCCAGGGGATTTTCCTGACCCAGGGATCAAACCAGGGTCTCCTGCATTGCTGGCAGATTCTTAACCATCTGAGCCACCAGGGAAAGCCATGTAATGTAAACTGCACCTCAGTGCCTAGTTAAGGTCATAGCTGGAGGACTTAAGTTATTATCTATGTGAGGAATGTGAAGGAAAGCACATAATTGGTGCTCTCAACTATGAAAATTGGATTTTCATCACTAAGGTCATGGTTATTATTCATTAGCAATACAAGATAAATCCTATTTGCCTGTAAACAAATGCAGATTCCTGGGCCCCCACCTCTATAAATAACGAACTCATGAGCCCTGGGGAGGCCAGTATGTGCAAGAATCATCCAGGTAGTCCTGATGATGCCCACTAATCACTGTTTGATACATCCTACACTAACGACACTTTCAAATCAAAACACTCAGATGTGTTGACTCTAAGGCCAAGGCTCTTGGCACTTACAGGTCCAAACTCTCCAGTGGTTTTCCAACCAATTGAGAGCAAAAGCCCAAGTCTTTGCCTTGGTTCAAAAGCCCTGACTACATCCCAAGCACCCTCTTGACGTCTCTCCCGTCCTCTCCCCACTGCTCCAGACACACTGGCCTGCAGGTTGCTTCTTAGACCCACAGAGCAATTTCCAACCACGGGGCCTGTGTGTTTCCTGCTTCTTCTTTCTGAAACCCACTATCTTTGGATAGACTTGCTCCCTCCTGCCTGCTC
Organism: Neotragus moschatus; assembly: GCA_006410615.1. NCBI lineage: Eukaryota > Metazoa > Chordata > Mammalia > Artiodactyla > Bovidae > Neotragus > Neotragus moschatus. The sequence goes on along the minus strand of SJYA01000450.1, from coordinate 17,403 downwards.
CTCCTAGAGTTCTCCTCAAATGCTATCTTATACAAAACAGTGACCCCAGTAGCTCTTGTCACATCTCACTTGTCCTATTCTTTACTCCCCTGCTGGTATATATGTTACAGGCACAGGGACTCTGTTTTTTCCCCAGTGTCCCCAGCACCCAGAACCACTCAAGTTAATGAATTCATGAGAGGGACAAAAATTTTTAAACATACTATGACAGAAATATATCCCACTTGGAATTCATAACACATGAAATTATTCAAAGGGGGTCACTTTTTCCCACCTAAAATGCACTTTGCCACTAATTTTCTCAAAGAATTCCATATAGTTGTTGTTTAGTTGCTAAGTCATGTCTGACTCTTTGTAACTCCATAGATTGTAGCCTGCCAGGCTCCTCTGTCCATGGCATTTCCCAAGCAAGAGTAATGGAATGGGTTGCCCTTTTCTTCTCCAGGGGATCTTCCCATCCCAGGGATCGAACCTGCGTCTCCTGTTTGGTATGAGGATTCTTTACCACTGAGCCACCTGAGAAGCCCCAAATTCCACAATAAGGCTCCTTTAATTTTTCATCTCTGTGGAAAGTCTTTCCTGATATCTATGCAGTAGGGCATCCCACTATTCTAACACTTAACAGAATGCACTGCAATTATTTTTTAACATAGCTACTCTCTACCCTGCTACCTTGTGAGCTTCTAGAAGACAAGAACTGATTCTCATTCATCTTTGAATTCCCAGCACCTAGAAGGCATGTTGTTGTTGACTATATGGTATAATGCTATTTCTACTATGCCTCACAGACACTGTCAGTATTTCGGCAGCATTATGAGTCTGGCATTAAGCAAAATTGTAATGAGGAAGATTCTCTCATCACAGCAGTATCACCATTACCAAGCCAAGCCCATCAGTGTTTAAGCATGCCCAGCCCGTACCAGTATAGCAAACACTTTTCTATGTTTGAAAAACAAAGAGAAACCTGGTAATAAGCAAATTAACCATATGAGAATCATTCTAAACACATCTCTACAGAGTAGAGTTCTGACCGAGTTCATGTTCTTGTTGACTTTGTTTACCTCCCCGAAATAAGTTCTCTTTGTAATTGTTCTGGTTCTCTCTCTCTCATGCCCACACACTCCTGCCTAAGTGCATTGTAACAGCCTGTATACGTATTCTCCTCCACCCTAAGTCACTAAGGAAAGGCAAAGGGACGGAAAAGGCAGAGGTATTTGCTAGACATCAGGCATTTGCTAGGATTCAGTTCCTGACCCATTACATGTGTGCCTGGATTCCCCCCTTCTCAGTCTCCAATCCTAATAAATAACAGAGGACCCACAGAAAATGCAGGCAGATGAACACTTCCCTTACGACAGAACTTCGTTAGACTGGAACTTCATTCCAGTGCACTGGAATTCCCTGTAACTGTCTGATACTCAGACCTCTGCTGTGCTTCCTTTCAAAAGGGTCTGGGGCAGGCACCAAATAAGGGTGCTTTTCATTTTTTCCACAAAACATTAATTTCAAGTTTAAGGAGTGAAGCCAAAGGAGAAACATTCCATGCAATGACCAGACTTGCTCTGCATTATAAAACTAACTGAATGTGCTACACAATTAGTTGTCAATAAGATTTCCTAAAATTTTTTAAGAATGAGAAAAAGGGAAGAAGTATTTGTTCTACTTAATTCTTCTTTCCTAAGAAAACAGATGGAACGAGCTTTATTCATTCCAATTAATTGTTCAAGAAAAGAGTTGACCCTTCAATAATCGTGGGAAAAAATCTGTATTGCTCTTTATATTGACTAGGTAAATAAGGCTAAAGGGCTGTCTTACTTTAGATCTTACCTATTTTTAAACTTGATCTTCTCCAATTAATTTTTCCCCCAGATGTATAGAGATTTCTAAGATCTTGCCAATGACTTTGATTTTCATGGCAAATGTCATTTCTTAAAGCTAAGTTTTCACCTATCATTTAAAACCTGCTGGCCTTAAATCTCTAGGGAGGAATGTTGCGCTTCATTGTGGAGGTAACATTGGGAAAAGTCAAATGGCCCCAGGGAATGCTAAATTTTTCCACACCAGGAATCAGCACTGAAGCACCCAGTGTTCTTCCAATTAAACTGCAGGGCAAAATGCTGAAGACAATTTTAAGTTTGCAACAAAGAGTTCTGTACTATCAGATCCTGACCACAAAGGGCACCAGACACTCTTATTGCCAGGCAGTGGGTCACTTCAGGAGACACCAAAAGATCCTAACCATAGAATCGTACCAATTAGTTTGAAATGCATCTTTCTTCCTTTTTGTTTCTATTCTAGCCAGTCAATCCTCATCAATCATAAACAATGACAAAGATGAGAAGCAGATGCGGGCAAAATTATCGAGACTGTAAAAGCAAGCCTGTGCAAGTTTGGAAGTGATGAGGAGACATGGAAGTAATGCTACAGGGCAGGGGAATGAATGGGTCAGATNCATTTTGATTTCTGTAATGAGTCAGTAATTATAAGGTCAAAAGACCATGGGGTAGTCAGTGCTTGCTGACCCCCAACTACAGGAAATCAGTCTTTTTACGCGTTGGTATATGCATCCTAATATTATACTTTCAAATATATCCTAATATACTTTCAAACAGAAAGAAGGCAAATTAGTTTTAAATGATGACAAGAAGAATAAAAATATAAAGGAAGAATAGAAAGAGAAGAATAGAAAATCTCTAACACTCAGAGAATCTATCAAACTGGACTTCATCAGGACAAAATTCAGTTCCTCCAGATCTTAAAAACCAGGCAAATGCCTCTGCACCAAATGATTTCACAACAGCAACTGTGTGAAAATGTGTTTACACTGTTACCACACAAAACACATGATCACGAGGCTTCCCCAAGAAAGGCAGGAGGGAGCACTGCAGATATGCCGTGATGGCTCAAGAGGAATCCAGTGGCTTCACAGTGTTCGGAGAGTAAAATGTAAACAGAACACTTTAGACATGCAAGTGAGAGTTACTGCCCAGCTGAAGAACAGGTCTTATTTGTGTTCTGCACTGCAACTAGAAAAGTGAGAATCTATAGTGATTTCATTTAATTTACCAATCTTTTCAGTTTCCTTGGACCTTCACCCAATACATCCTTTTAATAAGAAGTTATCAAACTTTGGGGGAGAAGGGGAGGATCTCTTGCCAGAAAAGGAAAGAGAAAAAAAAGAAAAAAGAGAGAGAGAAATGCCAGCAAGGACTGCTTTCCGGATGTCACATGGGCTATACTCAAGGATTCCAACTTTGGGGTGTCCTTGATTTGTAGGGATGGGAAGGTAGACAGGGGGACAGCATCCCATTCCCTGAATGTAAGAAGATGTACACCTTTCCCCTGTCCCGCCATCCCACTCCACTGTTCTTCACTTACCCATTTTACACCATTTAATAAGAATCAAGTTATTTTTCTGATCAATTTTGCCAAAGACATCCTTAAAAAGGCAAAACCATCTCTCACTCCCTGTGTTATTTTTTCCTCCTACCCAAGAACAATCAGGCAGGATCTCCACACCAAAGGTTCACCAGTGCCTAGAAAAATGTTCCACTAAAAAATCCACTCATGATTCTCTGGCTAAATGACGCACATGGTCGATCTTTCCCTGGAGGTTTTGTGAAAGATTCATGGTGATAAATTGAGGCTTGTATTTTACCATCAGTGATGTAAACCCAAACCAGAGGTGGTCAGGAAGGAAGGGGGCATGAAGAAATGGGCTCCGCAGGAGCTAGGGCTCTCAAATAGCTGGACTCCAGACACCAGGAAGGAAAAGAACAGGTTTCTGACTTACAGGGGAAAAAAAAAAAAATCTGGAGAGCTTTCTGCATTCACAAGAATGGGAAATTGCTTCGCTTCATCAATTTTGAAACTACCTTAATTGCTTCTTTCCCTAGTGCCCTCCTCCCATCCCCCATCTCTGGAAACTTCAGTCTATAAGAAACCCTGTTACAAAGATGCCAGCCCTCTCAGAACTTTGCAAATTCCAAAACAAGTCAGAGCAGGCTGAAACTTTTTCTTCTGTGAGTAATATTTTTAATGTTATTATGGGATGACCAAAAAGTTCTTTCGCACATAGGATACCGTGCCTCCCTCCAGCCCCAACCAATGAACTTTTTGACCAACCCAATAACTGCTTTCAATTGTCTCATTCGCATACCACTTGGGGAAAAAAAGTCATGAGGTCCTCAAGGTCCCCAAAGACAGGGGTAGACATGAATCATTTCTTGTCTTTTTTCTTTTTAACCACTGAAAGATGGATGAACAAGAAAGGGGCTGCTGAGAGGAGAAACCACCCAACAACTTGAAATCCCACATGTGCTGTAAATATGACTCAGAAATGCATACCACATAGAGCCTTCAAAATAAGAAGATGGCAAGAATCTCTGCAAGGGGTAGACCACTGAGGGCCCACTCATCTGATGCGTATAGGTCATAAGCATGGGTTCTGAGGTTTGTGGCTTGCCTAAACTGAGTTGAAGTCAAACTCCTGTCTTCTGAACCTAAACTCCAAGAAGCTTCACAGTCCATACGTTGAATAAAGCAATGTTAAGGCAGGCATGGAAAATCCCATGGACAGAGGAGCCTGGTAGGCTGCAGTCCATGGGGTCTCTTAAGAGTTGGACACGGCTGAGTAACTTCACTTTCACTTTTCACTTTCATGCATTGGAGAAGGAAATGGCAACCCACTCCAGTATTCTTGCCTCTAGAATCCCAGGGACAGAGGAGCCTGGTGGGCTGCCGTCTATGGGGTCGCAGAGTCGGACACGACTGAGGCGACTTAGCAGCAGCAGCAGCAGCAAGGCAGGTCTTTATTTGGTCCTATTAGTAGCACTGAATGCAGATGCCATTCTTTCCAGTTCTTGGATCATCTGTTTGTTCAAAAGCAATAATAATCCCAAAACACACACATCCAAAACAAGAACAAAATCATTATTGCTCACATTCCTAAGATTTTTCTAAATACATGAAAATCAAGTTGCTGTAGAAAAAAGTTTTGTAATTATTTTAAACATGTTAAGTGTGGAATTTCCTGGGGGTTCAGTGGTTAAAGGTCCATGTTCTCACTACAGAGGGCCTGGGTTCAATCCCTAGTTGGGGAACTAAGATTCCAAAAGCCATGCTAACAAAAAATAAATAAACTAATTGTAATGAAATTCAGAAGCCCAAACTGAAATAGTACACAATGAGGATGAAATAAAAATTATTAAAAAAAAATATCATTAGCTGATAATAAAATTATTAGTGGTCAGCAATCTGTCTACTTAGAAGGGCTCTCCTCATCATCTGTTTTGCTTCTGCATGCAGGTTTTTCCATGTAATCTCACAGGCAGTCTGAAGAATGCAGTGTTGCCATTACCTAAAGAAAACCCAGAGTGTCCAGAGAGAGATCCAATCAGTTAAAGCACACTGCACATATGGGATCAATTAGGTGGAAATGACCTTTATATTTAGGAAAATACTGAAATGCCAGCCAGCCCCCTTAATGTCTGACCTACATCTGAAACTCAAGAACAGCAATAATTCTAAAGATTTAAGCACTTTAGGCCTACTGTATTTGGTCATCAGTAATACAGTGTGATAGAAAAGAAGCCAGGAGAGCATAGTAAGTAAGGTGCACTGAGAACCAGCATGTCGAAACTGGACAAGGCTTTTCAGAGCTTCTAATCTGACACACTTATCTTAAAGGGGAGGAAAAGAATGTCCAGAAAAGTCATTAGTTTTCCAATTTAGGGTAAATATCTACTTCACATTCTTTGACTATATTAGTCATTGAGAGATTTTTCACTATCTCTCACATTTTAAACCATTGGAGGATCATATTCCTGTATCTCTGATCATGAATACTAATTTCTCAATGCTGTGCCTGATAGGAGACCTAATAGACAACTTTAATTGTCTAGAGTCACAGGAATTTTAGAAGAATTATGAAGCAGAATGCAAAAGAATATTACAATTTTATAATATGGCAACACATGATTCACAAAGAGAAATGAGTGTGTAGAGAGGCATTCTCTGAGATTGTGCACTGATGGTTGTGTTACGGATGTACCAGACATACACATACAGTGAAGCAAGCTCTTCTTTTATAAAGTTCAAATCCTGCCTCTCTACTCACTAGTGATGCAACCTGGGCTAGTTACTTGACCACTCTGACTCAGTATCCTCATCTAAAGAGTAAGAATTGTGTCTCTCATTCCTGGGGTTGCTGTTTTAAAACAACAGCAAGAAGAACTAACACATGCAAAGCAATAAGCAAATTAGGAATATAATAAGCATAATAAACAAAGCTGTAATGACCACCACTACCAGTACCACCATCAGTGTCTTTAGTCCCAGAATTTTTCCTGCAATGAACAGGTGTTATTTTTGTAATTTAAATACATGATTAGAAATATTTCAAGGATAATTTCCCCCTTAATTCTGTCATTCACCTGCTCTTATAATACAAAAAGCCATCTCTAGAACTTTTCCAGAACTCTGGTTCAGTGGTAAAGAATCTGCCTGCCGACGCAGGAGATGCTGGTTTGATCCCTGGGTCAGGACAATCCTCTGGAGGAGGAAATGGCAACCTACTCCAGTATTCTTGCCTGGAGAATCCCATGGACAGAGGAGCCTGGTGGGCTACAGTCCATGAGGTTGCAAAGAGTTGGACACAGCACAGTAAAACTCGCTGTCACTTCTCTCAACTAAATAGGTATATAGACAGGGTACTTTTTACACATAGTTAGTGTGAAAAAAAAAAGTACTTTTACACATAGTCAGGTGCTAAACAGTATATTATTCCTAGGCCCATCCTGTGAACAAGGAAATAGGCCAACAATATGGGCAGTGTCATACAGTCAAGGGTTAAAAACACAACATATGGTGCTATATGATCTTGAACATGGAGCCAAATATGACAAAATACTATAGGGAGCTCAATTCTGGAAGAAGGTAAAAATGTTCCTACCTACAAATTATTCACACAGAGGTCGATATTAGTTTTTATACTTGTCCTTATTCAAATAGTAAAACAATCTAGAGTTATTCAAAGCTGCTCTTCCTTTCAGCTAAAACAGCCCAGATAGTTTCAATGAAAATATGTGAAAACAAAACAAACAGGTCAGCAAAACCTTTACAAGCCTTTTCAGAGCCTGGCATCATTTACATCACAAAGTTCAACAATTACGAGAAGTTGGAATGCTCGCGTTTCATTATACTAGCAAAACCAAGAATAAAGCATAGGATAATTTCCAGATGGTAGCCTTTTTTTGCACAGATTTTTCAATTTGACTTTGTTCTGAGAGCTTTAGTCATCTGAACACAGAATTGTAACAATTCTATGCAAGAACCTTGTTCTTGGAGAAAGATTCACATACTGAGTATATGAGGATTCTAGCCATTAGAGTCCAGCAAAGAGTAAAGTATGTGAAAATCTCTTCTACAATCAGTGAAATCGATGACTGGAAAAGAATATATTTCAGCCCCTGAAACAGCCACATTTTCTATAAAGTATTTCTGATGTTTTTTAAACTATCAAATCTTTATATACACATATAAATGTGTATTTCATATATAAACTTTCATTTTGAACAGTGTAAAGATTTACAATATCATAGGTTTAGAAAAGCATTAAAAAATAAACTTATATAACTATGAAACAAAGAGCACTGTAGATTAACATCTATAACAGAGAGAGCAAAACAGGCACTGTAAGCAACAGATGAATTCTATTAGGGCTCTAACAGACCTCAGAAGGATCCAGAAAGCCTCTGCAGTTTGCTTCTGAGAAGTGTGCATTCCAGTAATTGCTTCTAAGTGCTCCTCCATACTGGTGTAAGCCAGGGCATGCAAAATCAGAAGACCTACTTCTACGTAAAGCAAACGCAGCTCTGAATGGAAATGCCTCTCAAACACTTCCCCTGCTGTATTAAAAAGGAACAAACCTACCCCAAAGCTATTTTTATTATGGAAAACCTATAAAAGAAGATGAAATAGTATAACCAACCTCCACAAACCCATTACCTAACTTCAACCAAGTCACAGTCAGTCTCGTTCACCCATAAGCCCACATTCCCAACCTATTTCTGAACCAAATTAAAGATACCTCCGCAATAAAAGGTAGATGAATTTTGCTTAAAAAAAAAAAACCCACAAAAAAACAAAGAACACAATACTATTAGTATAATAATAATAATTCTTGAATATCATCAAATATCCAAGCAGGTTCAAATTCAAATGCTATCTATACTTTACAGACTGGAAAGCCCTCCTGGGAAAAAAGGGAGCAGCAGCCAGGAGCAGGACAATGTGGTAATTTATGCTTTTGTTTTAAAACTGTGCCAGCATTTAAAGGTCTACTTTGGACTCAGAACATTCCAAACTCTCCTAAGGGTCCTCTCTCTCTTGAAATCAAGATGCAATGCTCTTTCACTTGGAAAAGAGTCCATGTTGGAATAAAACACAGAAAGCCATTTTTCTCACTGGTTTTTTTCATAATTACAAGGAAACTACTAAATGAGCCCAAATCTCCTGAATTTTACCTATGTCCCAAGAACATTTTAATAAATGTTTTCCTTTGTTGTACATCTGAAACTAATATAGTATTGCAAGTGAACTATATTTTAATTGAAAAAAAAGTTTTCTTTTGAAAAACTTTCAGGTTTAAAAGTTACAAACATAGTATGATTCCCACATATTTTTCACCAACCTTCCCACATTAATAGCATATAAGCATTTTTAAGAACCTGCACCAATCCATACATCTATGACCAACTGATTTTAGAAAAGGGTGCCAAGACCATTCAATAGTGAAAGAAAGGTCTCTCCAAGAAATGGTACTAGGATAACTGTATACCCAGACGTAAAAGAATGAAATAGAATCCCTGTTTCATACCCAATACAAATTTTTAAAATGACTAAAAAAAACCTGTGTAAGATCANGCTTCAGCATCAGTCTTTCCAGTGAATGTTCAGGGTTGATTTCCTTTAGGACTGACTGGTTTGATCTCCTTGCAGTCCAAGCGACTCTCAAGAGTCTTCTCCAGCACCATAATTTGAAAGTGGCAATTCTTTGATTTCTTTATGGTCCAACTCTCACATCTGTGCATGATGACTAGAAAAACCATAGCCTTGACTACATGGACCTTTGCCAGCAAAATGATGTGTTTGCTTTTTAATATGCTATCTAGGTTTCTCACAGCTTTCCTTCCAAGGAGCAAGAGTCTTAATTTCATGGTTGCAGTCATCATCTGCAGTGATCTTGGAGCTCAAAAAATAAAGTCTGCCACTGTTTCCANCTAGAAAAACCATAGCCTTGACTACATGGACCTTTGCCAGCAAAATGATGTGTTTGCTTTTTAATATGCTATCTAGGTTTCTCACAGCTTTCCTTCCAAGGAGCAAGAGTCTTAATTTCATGGTTGCAGTCATCATCTGCAGTGATCTTGGAGCTCAAAAAATAAAGTCTGCCACTGTTTCCACTTTTCACTCTTCTATTTGCCATGAAGTGATGGGACTGGATGCTATGATCTTTGTTTTTTGAATGTTGAGTTTTAAGCCAGCTTTTTCTCTCTCCTCTTTTCACCTTTATCAGAAGGTTCTTTAGTTCCTCTTCACTTTCTGCCATTAGAGTGGTATCATTTGCATACCTGAGGTTGCTGATATTACTCCTGGCAATCTTGATTCCAGCTTGTGATTCATAAACAGTCCAGCGTTTCACATAATATACTCTATATATAAGTGAGCAGGGTGAGAATGCACAGCCTTGATGTACTCCTTTCTCAATTTTGAATCATTCAGTTGTTCATGTAAGGTTCTAACTATTGCTTCCTGACCCTCACACAGGTTCCTCAGGAGACAGATAAGGTGGTCTGGTAACCCCATCTCTTTAAGAATTTTCCACAGTTGTGATCCACACAGTCAAAACATGTTACAATGGCATGTTATGCAATCATAAAGGATACTGATACATATGACAACATGGATAAATCTTGAGACTATTAGGGTAAGTGAAAGAATTTAGTTACAAAGATGATGTATAATCCCCTTCATATGAAATATTCAGAATTGGAAGATCTATAGAAACAAAGATTTTTGTTTGCCCAGGGCTGGAGGAGAGAGACAGGGGGAAGATGATAATTAAATGGTATGGGCTTTCCTTTTGTGGTGATGGGAAAGTTCTAAAATTGTGACGAGGGTTGCCAACATTTGTGAATATACTAAAAATGGAATTAAATGGGTGAATTGTGTGGTATGGAAATTTTAATAAAGCTGTTAAAAATAAATTAATTGCAGATTTTTGTGATGACGGACATGATTGGTGTAAGGTGACACCTCATGGTAGTTTTGGTTTACATTTCTCTAATAATGAGTGATGTGGAGCACCTTTTCATGTGTTTGCTAGCCATCTGCAGGTCTTCTTTAGAGAAATGTCTATTTAGATCCTCCAACCCATTTTTTATTTTCATTGAGTTGTTTTTCTGGTATTGAGTTTCATGAGCTGCTAATACATTTTAGAGATTAATCCTTTGTCAGTTGTTTCATTTGCAATTATTTTCTCCCAAAATGGTACTGATATATCTATTTGCAGGGCAGGAATAGAGACACAGACATGAACAGACTTGTGAACACAGCAAGGGAAGGAGAGGGTGGGATGAATTGAAAGAGCAGCAGTCTTTCATTATACATTCAGTTTAGTCACACAGTTGCGCCTGACTCTTTGTGACTCCAGGGACTGCAGCACACCAGGTTTCCCTGTCCATTACCAACTTCCGGAGCTTGCCATCCAACCATCTCACCCTCTGTCGTCCCCTTCTCCTGCCTTCAATCTTTCTGAGCATCAGGGTCTTTTCTCCAGTGAGTCAGTTCTTTTCATCAGGTGGTCAAAGTATTTGAGTTTCGGCTTCAGCATCAGTCATTCCAATGAATATTCAGGACTGATTTCCTTTAGGATGGACTGGTTTGATCTCCTTGCAGTCCAAGGGGACATTATACATTACCATATTACCAATAGATAGCTAATGGAAAATCGCTGCTAATGGAAAATTGCTGTATAACACAGGGAGTTCAACACGGTACTCTGTGACAACAGAGAGGAGTAGGGCAGGTGGGGTGTGGGAAGGAGAGTCCAGAGGGAGGGGACATGTGTATACTTATGGCTGAGTCACATTGTTGTATGGCAGAAGCCAACACAATATTGTATGGCAATTAGCTTCCAATTTAAAAAAATTTAATAAGTTAAATGCAGTAAATGATAGTTTAAAATACAGATATATTTAAAAACAGCAAAAAGAGCCTGAACTACTGCGTTTCAGGCCTTAATTCCACTCTTCTAACCAGGTTTTCCTGGCCATGGTCAAGCACACTTCTCTACAGAAGGAGGACAAGGGAAGTGCAGATGACTCTTGGAGATACCACTGCTTTGTATGAGTTCTAAGGAGACAGCCAAAGGGCAACATCAAGGCTTTTCATTTACTACCTCTGAAAAACAGAAGTGTCTGGAGCATAAAACATTGTATTCTTTATATTCTGTACCACCAGATATAACTAAAATGTTCACTCTGCAGGGGGGAAGTGGCAAGGCTTTCCCCACTTTCATCAAGATCTCTGCTAAGAGAGATGTATATTGGAACTTCCCTGGCAGTTCAGTGGTTAAGACTCCGAGCTATCAATGCAGAGGTTACAGGTTCAATCCCTGCTCAAGGAAATAACATCCCATATGCTATATGGCAAGGCCAAAAAAGAGAGAGAGATGTATGTCATGGTATTCGATATATACTCTATGTGTTTGATTAGACTGATTTGGGGACAAAAATGACTTATAATGCACCAAAGGAGGCTTCAGAATCTTGTGCGATAGGCATTCTTGAACCTAGTGCTGCCTTTAAAAAATAGTCTATTAGGAAGGCCTCCTGTCCAAGGGTACAGGGTCTTCTAGAAGCAAGAGAATACAAGTAGGAATTAGAAATCTGAGTTCTCCTGGCTGCAGTCAGTCACAAGCTCTCTTTCCTCCCTGTCTCCTCCTTCTCTTTTTGTAAACAGTGGTATTTTGGGAAGAGGAATTAATTGGGAAGGAGCACAAAAGAGTTCCCAGGGGTGTTGGAAATGTCCTATCTGTTATTTTGACTTTGGTTGATGGGGTAAACAAGGATATATATATGCAAAATCTCATCAAGCTGTATGTTTAAGATTTGTGCAGTTGACTGTACTTGTGCCTCAAAAATAAAATAATATGTCCCTCCCTGTGACTAATTCACAGTGTTGTACAGCGGAAGCTAACACAGGGTTGTAAGCAATTATCCTCCAATTAAAAATAAATTTAAAAAATAAAATCAGACAAAATGGTTCCTACGAAAGCACTTCGTATACTGTCAGGTGCTGGGTAACTGAAAGACGTTACCATTTTAAGAGATTTTTTTTCAAAAAGGTAGTAGAGTGCATTGAATGAGGAAGAAGTAATCATACACTCTTCAACAATCCTTGATTCAATAATGTTTACCATGCAAAGATTGTGTTAAAGGTGCTGTGTGACCACTAGAGATGCAAAGCTGCCATTCAGAGCTCATAAACCAGGAATCATATCTAACCAGTACCTTGTTCACCAAGTAATCATGTTGATAATTACCCTCCCTCGCCAGCTGATTTGATTTCAGTTCAGTGAGACCCTCAGCAAAGAATCCAGCCATACCACACTTCAAATTCTACCCTAAAGAAACTGAAATATAATAAACCAGTGTTTTTAGCCACAAATTTCAGGTAATTAGTTACGCAGCAGTAAGTAACTAATATAGGGGTTATAGGACAGCCCAAGGTTTAGATCATGGTTTCACTGCATCTCTTTCATAGACAGTTTTCTGTCTATGAAATGGAGCTGAGTCTCTACTTCATAGAGAAGATGAGAGGATTGTGGTTAGGTCAATAAGTTGTGTCTGACTCTGAGACTCTGTGGACTGCAGCACACTAGGCTTTTCTGTCCTTCACTATCTGCCAAAGTTTGCTCAAACTCATGTCCATCGAGTCGGTGATGGCATCCAGCCATCTCATGTCATCCCCTTCTCCTCTTGCCCTCAATTTTTCCCAGCAGCAGAGTCTTTTCTAATGAATGAGTCAGTTCTTTGAATCAGATTCCCAAAGTATTGGCGTTTCAGCTTCAGCATCAGTTCTTTCAATGAATATTCAAGGTTGAGTTCCGTTAGGAATGACTGGTTTCATCCTCTTGCTCTCAAGAGTCTTCTCCAGAACCACAGTTTGGAAGCACCAATTCTTTGGTGCTCAGCCTTCTTTATGGTCCAACTCTCATATCCATATGTGACTACTTGAAAATTCATAACTTTGACAGTATGAAACTTTGTCAGCAAAGTGATGCCTCTGCTTTTTTGATATGCTGTCTAGGTTTGTCACAGCCTTTCTTTTAATTCATGGCTGCAGTCACTATCTGCAATGATTTTGGAGCCGAAGAAAATAAAATCTGTCACTGTTTCTGCTTTCCCCCATCTATTTGCCATGAAGTGAAAAAGTGAAAGTGAAGTCGCTCAGTCGTGTCCGACTCTTTGCAACCCCATGGATGGTAGCCTACCAGGCTCCACCATCCATGGGATTTTCCAGGCACGAGTACTGGAGTGGGCTGCCATTTCCTTCTTCAGGCGATCTTCCCAACCCAGAGATCAAACCCGGGTCTCCTGCATTGCAGACAGACACTTTACCATCTGAGCCACCAGGGAACCCCCTTACCACGAAGTGATGGGACCAAATGCCATGATCTTAGTTTTTTGAATATTGAGTTTTAAGCCAACTTTTTCTACTCTCTTCTTTCACCCTTATCAAGAGGCTCTTTAGTTCCTCTTCACTATCTGCCATTAGAGTGGTATCATCTGCATTTCTGAGGTTGTTGATATTTCTCATAGCAATCTTGATTTCAGTTTGTGATTCATCTAGCCTGGCATCTCCTGTAATGTACTCTGCATAGAAGTTAAATAAGCAGGATGACAGTATACAGCCTTGATATACTCCTTTTCCAATTTTGAACCAGTCTGTTCCACGTCCAATTCTAACTGTGGCTTCTTGACCTACATACATGTTTCTCAGGAGACAAGTAAGATGGTCTGGTATTCCCATCTCTAAGAATTTTTCAGTTTGTCATCATCCACACAGTTAAAGGCTTTAGTGTAGTCAATGACGCAGAAGTAGATCTTTTTTTTGGAATTCCCTTACCTTTTCTATGATCCAAAGAATGTTGGCAATTTGAGCTCTGGGTCATCTGCCTTTTCTAAATCCAGCTGGAAGTTCTCTGTTCATGTACTGTTGAAGTCTGAGTTGATGGGTTTTTGAGCATTACCTTGCTAGCATGTGAAATAAGCGCAATTGTGCAGTAGCTTGAACATTCTTTGGCATTACCCTTCTTTGGGACTGGAATGAAAACTGACCTTTCCAGTCCTATGGCCACGATTGAGTTTGATAAGTAGAGACAATACACATAAAGTACATAAAGTCACATAGCAAGTACTCAATGCTGCTGCTGCTGAGTCGCTTCAGTTGTGTCTGACTCTGAGCAACCCCATAAACAGTAGTAGCCAATCAGGCTCCTCTGTCCCTGGGATTCTCCAGGCAAGAATATGGAGTGGGTTGCCATTTCCTTCTCTAATGCATGCATGCATGCATGCATGCTAAGTCACCTCAGTCATGTCCGCCTCTGGGCGACCCCATGGACAGCAGCCCACCAGGCTCCTCTGTCCACAGGATTCTTTAGGCAAAAATACTGGAGTGGGTTGCCATTTCCTTCTCCAGTGATAGCTAATATGGTTTTCCGCCTCCTGATAAGAGATGGTTCTGAGTATGTGGAAGTTAAGGAAGGCTTTTTCAACATAAGAATCTTGACAAATCATTTTAAAGTCTAACTCCTATAGAGTGCCATTAGCAACAGTGGTTTCCACCATGGGGTTTTAAAGACAGTGTTAAGATGCCTAATTAACTTAGCAATAATTCAATATCACACATGAGTTAATTAGGTTCAACTACAACTCAAATTCAGTTGGCATTATGTTCAGGAAGGCCCTCTCCAGGGGTAGGTAACTTGTGTTCTAATCATAAAGCAGATACTCCAAGACAAAGCACTGCAAATTCTTCTGCTATCCATGTTAATCAGCACCAGATCCTTTGCCAAGTAGCAAAGAGAATGTCAGGGGTATACTGGGGTGGTAGGGATGAAATGAGTGGCTTATGAACAGGCACTATAAACATTAGAAATGGGTCCTCTCCAATGAAATGAAGGATGTATTTAAGTTGTAAGGACTGACCAAAATATCTTAAAGCAACCCCTACCCTTGTGTGAACAAGGATGCAGCCTTGATAGGCTTGTTCACTAAGTGGCCCAGAGTCCAGCCATGGTCGGAAGTCTGCCAGTTGCTTACTATTGATTATTAAGGATAAGAGAATGCTCCTCTGGAACGTTGTCAGGTCTAGGAGTACAGTTTTTAAGCAAGGTGACAATCAGAGCAACTAAAAAAAAAAAAAGGAGTTGGACCTTTATCAAGCGTACAGAGTGATTTTGCAGGAAGTATTTTGTGCCTGCTGGCTGATGTCTGACTGTTAATCAACATCTCTATATGTGGCAGAATCATGTCTTAAACTTGATCTAGTTACAACCAGGTGGCAAGATTGGGTGGAAGCAGCTAAGCCTCGTATGTTCATGCTTAGTCACTCAGTTGTGTCCAACTCTTTGTGGCTTCATGGATTGTAGCCCACTAGGTTCCTTCGTCCATGGAATTTTCCAGGAAAGAGTACTGGAGTGCGTTGCCATTTCCTATTCCTGACTCAGGGATCAAGCCTGTGTCTCCTGCATCTCCTGCGTTGGTAGGTGGATTCTTTACCACTAGGCCACTTGGGAAGCAGCTAAACCTCACTTACCTCAAATAATTTGGCTGCTCTCAAAATCTGCCCCCCACCAAAACCTTAGAAGTTGTACGTAACCAAACAGGTTTAGGTCAGTTTACAACAGGTGGCAATGATTGAGAGCTGTTTGGGGCAGGGGTGGGGGGTGCTGTGGAGTCAAAATTTACAGGTCATGAGATGAGATCAATTTTTTGTTTTGCCCTGGAATTGTACCAACTTAGTATTATAATAACTCTGGGTAACTCAAGCTGTTCAAAGGATCTGACTGACAGTTAATGGGTGGTCAGTGAGAACTTTTTGTTGGAAGGAAAAACAAGTCAACTCAGACTTAAATAGCTTGGTAGGTATTTTTAAAGTATTATAAATAATAGTGAGTTAATTCCCTGTTACCAAGTTAGTCGATCCTGTCATTTTAGAGATAAGGAAACCGAGGCCTGGAGCAGATGAATAATTTTTCTAAGGTGTTTCACGTGTTTCCATTTCTGAAATCAGACCTCCTTAGGGTATTTGATGTGACTCTCTCAGCAATTTCTGGCTGCGCCTCAAACAAAAAGTTCCATTGCCTCAACCTGTTGGTCCCAGATTATTCAGCATCTGGAATTTTCCCACATTCCCATTGCTGAAGGGAAAAAGTTTATCAATCAGGTCAAGAAGCTACTTGAGTCTGTGAGACTTTTGAGCAAATTCTTTCCTTATATTATCACGTGGGTAGCAAGGGGTTAATGGGATTTTTAAAAGTTCCTGCTAATAAGAAACCTCTCAATTCTACAGCTTTAACTCAATTAAAGACACTTACCTCCAAGATCCTCAAATAATTACCACAGTGGATACAAGATGGGGTGCTGTAAGGGGTGAAATATCAGTAGGCCCACTGGACAGAGGACAGTCTTGTGAGGCTCTGTGTTGGAAGGTACAGGCTATTGCTCTAGTCAAGACCCTTGTCTCTGGGGTTCTGGAGGGCACTAGGTTGTAAGAAAGCCCCAGACTTCAACTCCAGTGAGGCAGTAGAGAAACAGCCACGCTTGACATGATACACTCTACAAAGGGTGAACCAATAATCACCCCACTCTCTCTCTACCCAAACAATAACTTCACTGGAGACGTGGTTCCCAACATTTGCAGTCGCAGTTCTAGTAACTTGGTGACATCTGTATATGTCATCTTGTTCCTATTCCTTTAGTTAGAAAAGACACATGTGAGTCAATCCACTTCAGAGACAAGGAACTTCAGACTCAGAGATGTCACAGCGACTTAACTACTTGACAAGCCAGGCATGAAACCTAGCTCTTCTGACTCCAATCCCATAAGATCCTGTGTTAAATTTTGCATCATAGCCCACTTCCATCTCATCTACCATTCCCTAATATCACCATATTCCTGGGCATGCATTAAACAAAAAGTAGATTACATATGAACTTGGCGGAGCACAAGAGGACACAAATGAAATAGTGGAAGATGAGCTTGGGACACTGAGAGCCAGGTTTAAGTCACTGATTCTCACTGAAGACACAGCACAGAAACATTTTCCATTCT
>SJYA01000449.1:1023829-1045142 GCA_006410615.1 Neotragus moschatus | reverse complement strand
TTTAACATAGCATTGCAAGTTCTAGACACAGCAATCAGAGAAGAAAAAGAAATAAAATGCATCCCAATTGGGAGGGAAGAACTAATAAATTAATTCAGTGAAGTTGCACTATATAAGATTAACATACATAAATCTGTTGCTTTTCTATATATAAATATAAAATATTGTGGGCCTTAGGAACCATTACTACAAACAAAGCTAGTAGAGGTGATGGAAATCCAGCAGAGCTATTTCAAATCCTAATAGATGATGCTGTTAAAGTGCTGCACTCAATATATCAGCAAATTTGGAAAATTCAGCAGAGGCCAGAGGACTGGAAAAAGTCAGGTTTTCATTCCAACTTCGAAGAAGGGCAATGCCAAACAATGTTCAAACTACCAAATTCTCCAAGATAGGCTTCAACAGAAAGTGAAGTGAGAACTTCCAGATGTTAAGGTGGGATTTAGAAAAGGCAGAGGAACCAGAGATCAAATTGCCAATGTCTGCTGGGTCACTGAAAAAGCAAGAGAATTCCAGAACATCTACTACTGCTTAATTGACTACTCTAAAGCCTTTGACTGTGTGGATCACAACAAAGTGTGGAAAATTCTTAAAGAGATGGGAATGCCAGACCAACTTCCCTGCGTCCTGAGAAATCTGTATATGGGTCAAGAAGCAACAGTTATAACCAAACCAGGAACAACAGTTTCCAAATTGGGAAGAGTACATCAACGCTGTATACTGTCACCCTGCTTATTTAACTTACATGCAGAGTACATCATGAAAAATACTGGGCCTGATGAAGCATGAGCTTGAATCAAAATTGCTGGGAAAAATATCAATATCATCAGATAAGCAGATGACACCACTCTTATGGAAGAAAGCAAAGAAGAACTAAAGAGCTTCTTAATGAAGGTGAAAGAGGAGAGTGAAAAAGACGGCCTAAAGCTCAACATTCACAAAACTAAGATCATGGCATCCAGTCCCACCACTTCAGGGCAAATAGAAGAGAAATAATGGAAATAGTAACAGACTTTATTTTCTTGGGCTCCAAAATCACTGCAGATGGTGACTGTAGCCATGAAATTAAAAGAAGCTTGCTCCTTGGAAGAAAAGCTATGACGAACCTAGACAACTTATTAAAAAGCAGAGACATTGCTTTGTCAACAAAGGTCCATTGTCAAAGCTATCGTTTTTCCAGGAGCCATGTACAGATGTGAGAGTTGGACTGTAAAGAAAGCTGAACACCAAAGAATTGATGCGTTTGAACTCTGGTGTTGGAGAAGACTCTTGAGAGTCCCCTGGACTGCAAGGAGATCAGACCAGTCCATCCTAAAGGAAATCACTCCTGAAGCTGAAGCTCCAATACTTTGGTCACCTGATGCGAAGAACTGACTTATTACAAAAGAGCTTGATGCTGGGTAAGACTGAAGGGGATGACAGAGGATGAGATGGTTGGATGGAATCACCAACTCAATGGACATGAGTCTGAGCAAGCTCTGGGAACTGGTGATGGATAGGGAAGCCTGGCGTGCTGCAGTCCATGGGGTCACAAAGAACAGGACATGACTGAATGACTGAATCAAACTGAACTGGACAATTGCACTCATTTCACATGCTAATAAGGTTATGCTCAAAATCCTTCAAGCTAGGCTTCAGCAGTATGTGAAAAGAGAACTTCCAAATGCATAAGCTGTGTTTAGAAAATACAGAGGAACCAGAGATCAAATTGTTAACATTCATTGGATCGTAGAGAAAGCAAGGGGATTCCAGTAAAATATTTACTTCATTGTCTACACTGAAGCCTTTGACTGTATGGGTCACAACAAACTTTGGGAAATTATTAAAGAGATGGGAATACTAAATCATCTTACCTGTCTCCTGAGAAACCTGTATGCAAGTCAAGCAGCAGCAGTGAGAACTGGACATGGAACAACTGACTGGTTCAAAATTGGGGAAATAATATGACAAGGCTGTATATTGCACCCTGCTTATTTAACTTATATGCAGAGTACATCATGTGAAATGCCAGTCTGGATGAATCACAAGCTATGATTGAGATTGCCAGGAGACATATAAATTACTTGAGATATGTAGATAATGCCACTCTAATAGCAGAAAATGAAGAGGAACTAAAGAGCCTCTTGGTGGGGTTGAAAGAGGGAGTGAAAAAGCTGGCTTAAAACTAAACATTCAAAAACTAAGATCATGGCATTCAGTCCCATCACTTCATGGCAAACAAATAGGGAAAAAGTGGAAATAGAGACAGGTTTTATTTTCTTGGGCTCCACAATCACTGTGGATGGTGACTACAGCCATGAAATGAAAAGAAGCTTGCTCCTTGGGAGAAAAGCTATGAGAAGCCTAGACAGCATATTAAAAAGCAGAGATGTTACTTTGCTGACAAAGGCCCATATAGTCAAAGCCATGGTTTTTCCAGTAGTCATGTACAGGTGTGAGAGCTGGACCATAAAGAAGGCTGAACACCAAAGAACTGATGCTTTTTAACTGTGGTGATGGAGAAGACTCTAGAGAGTCCCTTGGACTGCAAGATCAAACCAGTCCATCCTAAAGGAAATCAGTCCTGAATATTCATTGGAAGGACAGGTGCTGAAGCTCCAATACTTTGGCCACCTGATCCAAGAGACTCACTGGAGAAGACCCTGATGCTGGGAAACAGTGAAGGAAAATGTTGAAGAGGAGAGCATAGGATGAGATGTTTGGATAGCATCACTGACTCATGGACCTGAGTTTCTGCAAACTCTAAGAGATAGTGAAGGACAGGGAATCCTGGTGTGGTAGTCCATCGGGTATTCCATGGGGTCACAAATAGTCAGACACAACTCAGCGAGCGACTGGACAACAATAAAATATCAGGAAGAGAAAGCAGAAAATTCCATTTAAAACTGCATAAAAAATAATAAAATACATTGGAATAAACTTAACCAAGAATGTAAAAAATTTCTACACTGAAAAGTATAAAACACTGATGAAGGAATTTGAAAATGATACAAAAAAATAAGACACATATTAATCAAACTAACAAAGACTAAACACAAAGAATATTAAAAGCAGCAAGGGAGAAGCAACAAGTAAAATACAAGGGAAACCCCATATGCTTAACAGCTGATCTTTTAGCAGAAATTCTGCAGGCCAGAAGGGAATGGAAAGATACATTTAAAGTACTGAAAGGGAAAAATCTCCAACCAAGATTACTATATCTGGCAAGGATCTCATCCAACATTAATAGAGAAATCAAAAGCTTTTCAGCCAAGCAAAAGTTAAGATAATTCAGTACCACCAAACCAGCTTTACAACAAATGTTAAAGGGATTTATATAGTCAAGAAATACAAAAGAAAAAAAAAAGATCTACAAAATCAACTCCAAACAATTAAGAAAATGGCAATAGGAACATATATATCAATAATTACTTTAAATATAAATGAATTAAATGTTCCAACCAAAAGACACAGACTGCCTGAATGGATACAAAACAAGACCCATATACATGCTGTCTAAAGAAATCCACTTCAGACATAAAAACACATATAGACTGAAAGTGAGAAGATGGAAAAATATATTCACAAATGGGAAGCAGAAGAAAACTGGAGCAGCAATCCTCATATCAGACAAAATAGACCTTAAAATAAAGAAGATGATAAGAGATAAGGAAGGACACTACATAATGATCAAGGGATCAATCCAAGAGGAAGACATAACAATTATAAATATCTATGCACATAACATAGGAGCACCTCAACATATAAGACAAACACTAACAGACATAAAAGGAGAAATTGACAGTAACATAATAATACTAGGAGACTTTAACACTCCACTCACACCAATGGACAGATCATAAAAAAATAAAATTAATAAGGAAACACAAGTCTTATATTAGATGAGACGGATCTCATTGATATCTTCAGGACATCCATCCAAATGCAGAAGAATACACCTTATTCTCAAGTGCGCATGGAACATTCTCTAGGATAAACCACATCTTGGGTCACAAATCAAACCTCAGTAAATTTAAGAAAACTGAAATTGTATCAAGCATCTTCTCTAACCACAATGCTATGAGACTAAATATCAATTACAAAAAAAAAGTGGAGGAAACACAAACACATGGAGATTAAACAACACATTTCTAAATAACCAACATGTTACTGAAGAAATAAAAAGGGAAATCAAAAAATTTCTAGAAACAAATGACAATGAAAACACGACAACTCAAAACCTATGGGGCACAGCAAAAGCAGTTCTAAGAGGGAAGTTTATAGCAATACAATCCTACCTCAAGAAACAAGAAAAACATCAAATAGATCACCTAACTTTACACCTAAAACAACTGGGAAAAGAAGAAGAAGAACAACAACAACAACAACAAAAAACCCATAATTAGTAGAAGGAAAGAAATCATAAAGATCTGAGCAGAAATAAATGAAAAAGAAATGAAAGAAACAATAGTAAAGATTAATAAAACTAAAAGCTGGTTCTTTGAGAAGATAAACAAAATTGATAAACCTTTAGCCAGACTCATCAAGAAAAAAAGAGAGAACAATCAAATCAACAAAATTAGAATTCAAAAGGAGAGGTCACAACAGACAAAGCAGAAATACAAAGGATTACAATAGACTATTATGAACAATTATATGGTAATAAAATGGATAACCTGGAAGAAATGGATAGATTCTTAGAAAAGTTAAATCTTCCAAGACTGAACCAGGAAGAAATAGAAGTTATAAACAACCCAATTACAAGCACTGAAATTGAAGCTATGATCAAAAATCTCCCAAAAAACAAAAGCCCAGGACCATGTGGCTTCACAAGAGAATTCTATCAATCATTTAGAGAAGAGCTAATCCCTATTCTTCTAAAACTCTTTCAAAAAATTTCAGAGAAAGGAATACTTCCAAACTTCTACGAGGCCACCATAACCCTGATACCAAAACCAGACAAAGACAACACAAAAAAAGAAAACTACAGGTCAATATCACTGATGAACACAGATGCAAAAATCCTCAACAACATTTTAGCAAAAAAACAGAATTCAGCAACACATCAAAAAATTCATACACCATTAACAAGTTGGGTTTATTCCAGGAATGCAAAGATTCTTCAGTATAAGCAAATCAACCAATATGATACACCGTATCAACAAATTGAAAGATAAAAACCATATGATCATCTCAATAGATGCATAAAAAACCTTTCACAAAATTCAGCATCTGTTTATGATTAAAACTCTTCAAACAATGGGCATAGAAGGAACCTACCTCAACATAGGAAAGCCTATATATGATAAGCCTACAGAAAACATTATTCTCAATGGTGAAAAATGAAAGCATTCTGTCTAAGCTCAGGAACAAGACAAGGGTGTCCACTTTCACCACAATTATGCAACATTGTTCTGAAGTCCTAGCTACAGCAATCAGAGAAGAAAAAGAAATAAAAGGAATCCATATTGGAAAAGAAGTAAAGCTCTGTTTCCAGATGACATGATATGGTACGTAGAAAACCCTAAAGATAGTATCACAAAATTACCAGGGCTAACCAGTGACTGCAGCCACAAAATCAAAAGATGCTTACTCCTTGGAAGAAAAGTCATGAGCAATCTAGAAAGCATATTCAAAAGCAAAGATATTACTTTGCCGACTAAAGTCCGTCTAGTCAAGACTATGGTTTTTCCAGTAGTCATGTATGGATGTGAGAGTTGGACTGTGAAGAAGGCTGAGCACCGAAGAATTGATGCTTTTGAACTGTGGTGTTGAAGAAGACTCTTGAGAGTCCCTTGGACTGCAAGGAGATCCAACCAGTCCATTCTGAAGGAGATCAGCCCTGGGATTTCTTTGGAAGGAATGATGCTAAAACTGAAACTCCAGTACTTTGGCCACCTCATGAGGAGTCGACTCATTTGAAAAGACTCTGATGTTGGAAGGGATTGGGGGCAGGAGGAGAAGGTGACGACAGAGGATGAGATGGCTGGATTGCATCACTGACTCGATGGGCGTGAGTCTGAGTGAACTCCAGGAATTGGTGGTGGACAGGGAGGCCTGGCGTGCTGCGATTCATGGGGTCTCAAAGAGTTGGACACGACTGAGCGACTGAACTGAACTGAACTGAACCAGTGAATTATGAAAAGTTGTAGGATACAAAATCAATACACAGAAATCACTTGCAATTCTATATATTAACAATGAAAAATCAGAAAGAGAAATTAAGGAATCAATCCCATTCACTGTTGCAACAAAAAGAATTATATATCTAGGAATAAACTTACCTAAGGAGACAAACGGAGAGGGCAATGGCACCCTACCACAGTACTCTTGCCTGGAAACTCCCATGGACACAGGCCTGATGGGCTACAGTCCATGGGGTCTCTAAGGGTTGGGCACTACTAAGCGACTTTCACTTTCACTTTTCACTCTCATGCATTGGAGAAGGAAATGGCAACCCACTCCAGTGTTCTTGCCTAGAGAATACCAGAGACAGAGAAGCCTGATAGGCTGCCGTCTACGGGGTCGCACAGAGTCAGACACGACTGAAGCGACTTAGCAGCAGCAGCAGCAGCAAGGAGACAAAAGAACTGTATGCAGAAAATTATAAGACATTAATGAAAGAAATCAAAGACAACATAAACAGATGGAGAGATATTCCACGTTCCTGTGTAGGAAGAATCAATATTACAAAAATGACTATACTACCAAATGCAATCTACAGATTCAATGTGATCCCTATACAATTACCAATGACATTTTTCACAGAACTAGAACAAAAAATTTCACAATTCTTATGGAAACACAAAAGACCCTGAATAGCCAAAGCATTACTGAGAAAGAAGAATGGAGCTGGAGGAATCAACCTTCCTCACTTCAGATTATACTACAAAGCTACAGTATGGTATACTATAGAGTATACTATCAAGACAGTATGGTGCTGGTACAAAAACAGAAATACAGACCAATGGAACAAGATAGAAAGTCCATAAATAAACCTATGCACCTATGGGTACCTAATTTTTGACAAAGGAGGTAAAAATATACAATGGGGCAAAGACAGACTCTTCAATCAATGGTGCTGGGAAAACTGGAGAGCTACACGTAAAAGAATGAAATTAGAACACTTCCTAAAACCATACACAAAGATAAACTCAAAATGAATTAAAAACCTAAGTGTAAGGCCAGAAACTATAAAACTCGTAGAGGAAAACATAGGCAGAACACTCAATGACATAAATCAAACAAGATCTTCTATGATCCACTTCCTAGAGTAACAGAAATAAAAACCAAAGTAAACAAGTGGGACCTGATTAAACTTAAAAGCTTTTGCACAGCAAAGGAAACTATAAGCAAGGTGAAAAGACAACCCTCAGAATGGGAGAAAATAACAGCAAATGAAACAACTGACAAAGGATTAATTTCCAAAATATATATGCGGCTCATAGAACTGAATACCAGAAGAACAACCCAATTAAAAAGTGGGGGAAAGACCTAAACAGACATTTCTCTAAAGAAGACATACAGATGGCTAACAAACACATGAAAAGATGATCAACATTGCTTATTATTAAAGAAATACAAATCAAAACTACAATGAAATATCACATCACACCAGTCAGGATGGCCATCATCAAAAAGTCTGAAAACAATAAATGCTGGAAAAGGGGAATACTCTTGCACTGTTGGTAGGCATGTAAATTGATACAGCCACTATGGAAGACAGTATGGAGATTTCTTTAAAAACTAGGAATAAAACCACCATATGACCCAGCAATCCCACTCCTAGGCATATACCCTGAGGAAAGAAAAATTGAAAAAGACACATGTATCCAACTGTTCATTGCAGCACTATTTACAATAGCTAGAACATGGAAGCAACCTAGATGTCCACTGACAGATGAATGGATAAAGAAGTTGTGGTACATATACACAATGGAATACTACTCAGACATGAAAAGGAAGTAAGTCAGAAAAAGAAATATAAATATCATATTCTAATGCATATATACAGAATCTAGAAAAATGGTACTGAGGAATTTATTTAAAGGGCAGCAGTGGAGAAACAGACATAGAAAATAGGCTTATGGACATGGGGAGAGGGGAAGAGAGGGTAAAATGTATGGAAAGAGTAACTTGGAAACATACATTACCATATGTAAATAGATAGCCAGTGGGAATTTGCTGTGTGGCTCAGGAAACTCAAATAGGAGTTCTGCATCAACCTAGAGGGGTGGGAGGGGGAGGGAGATGGGAAGGAGGCTCAGAAGGGAGGGGATATACATATACTATGCCTGACTCATTTGACAGAAAACAAAAAAAGTCTGTAAAGTAACTATCCTTCAAAGAAATTTTTTTTTAAATTTTAAAAATGAGACCTACTCAAACTTGGGCTTCCCCAATGGCTCAGCATGTAAAGAATCTGCCTGCAGTGCAGAAGACACAGGAGATTCAGGTTCGATCCCTGGGTTGGGAAGATCCCCTGGAGAAGGCAATGACAACCCACTCCAGTATTCTTGCCTGGAAAATCCTACAGACAGAGGAACCTGATGGGCTACAGTCCATGGGGTTGCAAGGAGTTGGACACGACTGAGCAACTAACACTTCTAATCAAACTTAAAAACTTTTGTATAACAAAGGAACCATTGACAAAACTAAAAGACAGCCTATTTGGTAGAAAATATTTGCAAATGATATGACAAACAAGGGGTTAATACCCAAAATATATAAACAGCCCACCTAACTCAATATCAAAAAAGTAAACAACCCAGTCAAAAAAATGGCAGAAGTCCTGAACATACATTCAGTCATACAGATGGCGAACAGGCACAAGAAAATATCCTCAACATTGTTAAAAGAAAAATGCAAATAAAAATAACAATATCACTTAACACCTATCAAAATGGCTTTCATTAAAAAGCCTTCAAATAATAAATGTTAGTTAGCATGTGGAGAAAGGAAACCTTGTACCCTATTGGTGGGAATGTTCCCTGGTAGTCATTGTGGAAAACATTACAGAAGTTCCTTAAAAAATTAAAAACAGAACTATGATATAATCCAGCAATTCCACTACTGGGTATATAACTGGAAAAATATAAAATACTAATGTGAAAAGATACATGCACCCCAATGTTCATAGCAGCACTATTTACAACAGCCAAAACATGGAAGCCATCTAAATGTCAATCGGCAGATGAATGATGAAGAAGATGTAGTGTGTGCACAATGGAATATTACTCAGCTGTGAAAAGAATGAAATTGTGCCATTTGTACCAATATGGATGGACCTGAAGGGTACTAGGCAGTAGTTGCTCAGTCGTGTCCAACTCTGCAATCCTTTTGACTATAGCCCTCTATGCTCCTCTGTCCGTGGGATTTCCCAGGCAAAAATACCACAGTCGAATGCCCTTCTCCAAGGGATCTTCCTGACCCAGAGATTGAACCCAGGTCTCCCGCATTTCAGGCAGATTCATTACCCTTTGAACTGCACAGCAAGGGTATTATGCTAAGTGAAATAAGTCAGACAGAGAAAGATAAATGTCATGTGATATAACTTACATGTGGAATGTAACAAATAAAACAAACTGTATATGGCAAAGAAGAAACAGACTCACATACATAGAAAAAATAGTTACCAGTGGGGAAAGGGGAGGGATAAGATAAAGGTTTGGGATTAAGGAATACAAATTACTATGTATTAAATAGATAAGCAACAAGGATATATTGTATGGTGCTATACAATACAGCCATTGCTTTGTAATAAATGTAAATAGACTATAATCTATAGAAATACTGAATTAACTATGGTGTGCCACTGAACCTAATATAAACTGCAAATCAGCTACACCTTGATTAAAACTATTTTTTCAAAAAAGAAACATTTGCCCTTCTTGTAAGTGTTCTTGTATGTCAGTCAAAGCTTTGCTGTCTTGATGAGCTCGTGTATTTCTTTTTCCTTACAACTATTAAGATCCATTCACTTTTGAACTTTTTTCAGTTCCTAATTATTTTTGGGTGGCCATAAAAGAGAGAAGACAGGAATGGCTAGAAATCATTTTATGCCGTGTCATTTAAATACTTATAGTATTTATTTCAACTCACCTGATAAACTGATGAATAGTTTAGATGAAATGATGAATAGAATCATTTTGCCATCTATAATATGAACCTGAAATATCATTGACATATCCATTTCAGTCTCTTTTTTTTTTAAATCTCATTTGCCCTTGCTTATTAGAAATCAAGGCTCTAATAAGGTCTTTGGGAGGAAATGGAGGGGCAAGAAGTAAAGGAAGAATGATAATGAAGATCCTGACTATAGCTTGGTTTGCACTATGGAGTGGCACAGGTTGAAGGTGTGGGTGCTGAACCCACACTAGGGCAGCAGGAAAGTGATAGAACACGGGAATAGAGAGAGCATAAAGGCATTAGGTTGGGTGTTTGACCAGACCAGGAAAGTTTTGATTTCAAGTCACCCTGTTACTGGGTGACCATGGGCAAAGTACTGAACTATTCTGAGGTTCTGCTTTTCTGCTCAAGACTGAACTTTTTCTGCTCAAGATTGAAACTAACCTCCTCCTCACAATGCTACCAGGAAGCGACTATGAGAGCTGTGCTTTGTGCCTGTTTCTTTGGACCTGGTAAAGAAAGACCTGGTAGCCATTAACAGTGTGTTCTCTTGGCTGAGGACTATCGGTGCCCTTGATGGTTTGATTTTACTCCCCTGCTATGCATCAGGCAGCTAAAGTGGGCCTCTCTGACAAGCCAGTAAAGCGCATGTATGCTAGAAGTGGGAACCCCTCCCCACAATCACTCTCGCGCCAGGCCAGGGTCAATGTCTTCAGAACATGGATGGCTCTAGTTCCTTTCTTGGTGCTTCATTCCAAATCCCACATAAGATTTCTTTAGCAAAGCTGGAATTCTTGGGGCACTCATGACAGGTCCCCTTTTGAATGGCCAAGGAAATTCCACGATGTTTCAGTTCTGATTTATACTTCCTATTACCTTCTTTTATTTTAAATTCTGGCAATAAACCACATGTGAGAAGTTGGCAAACTGTATGGCATTTCTACAGTCCCTTAACCTTTACTTGTTCTCTAAGTAATTCTGAAAACTGAGTAACATTTAAATTCAATTTTGCACAACTGGACAAGTGGAGCCTTCAAAATTTAAGCCCATGGATTTGTACTTTCTGTTTCTGAGTGGTAGCTTTTCTCTGCAGACCTTGTTCTACAAGTCTTTGTATGTCTGATAAAAGATTTCTTTCCTTCTGCATCCCTATGCTAGCTTTACAGGCAGGAAGCCTGGGATAAACTGCAGGCTTTAGGCCTTTCTTGAAGACTGTTTCAGCCTCTATGAGGCTTCCTGTTTTACTGAGACAGAACAAGATGGTTCCACCAATCTTAAATGAAATCAGCAGAGAAGAAACCATACTTAAAGTAGCAAGTATTCCCTTTCTTTTTGTGTGTCCTAATTAGTTCTGGGTGGCCATAAAAGAGAGAAGAAAGGAATGGCTAGAAACCATTTTATGCCATGTCATTTAAATACTGACAGTATTTATTTCAACTCACCAGGTAAGCTGATGAATAATTTAGATGAAATGATGAACAGAATCATTTTGCCATCTATAATATGAAACCTGAAATATCACTGTGTTTTGGTAGGTGGGGTCAAGAGAAATCAAACTAGTAAAAGATTTTAAGAATTACACAGTTTTTTTTTTTTTGGTTTGCCGGGAGCATTGGGATATTTTCAGATTGCTAATTTAGCATTTGTGATAAAAACAGATAGAGAATATCTGAGCACACAGTATGTTTCCCAGCTTATACAAAAAAGTAGATGTTAAGATAAAGGAACAAAAAGTGGTACAAAATACACTAAACTTTAACAATATTCTTGTGTTTTCCTAATTTATTGCATTTAAATGAGATGATTTCTTGAATTTTTAATCTATTTTGAAAAAGAAGTTGTTTTATTTTTGCTGCTATTCAGAACTCCTTTTTAAAATAATTTTGGTTTGCTCCTGACACAATTTGCCATCCTTGTTGTTGCTGTTTTGCATATGTTTGCCATGGGCATATAAATTGCTCTTGAACTGTTTTCACCAAATGTGGGCCATTATGTAACAGTCACTCTCCAATGGTACTTGATGGAATTTAAAAGCAGAAAATAAATCACAAGTAGGGAGGACTCTAGATGGGCCTTGATTGCCTCAAAGCACTGCACCTGCAGTGCGCGTACCTGCACCATTACAGAGGTGCAAGGGCATGTGTGTCAGGAAGGTGGGATGGTGTGTGTGCCCAGCACACACAGAGTACACAGTAAGTGCCCATATATGGAAACTATCTTAGAAACAGGAAAACAACGTCTATCTCCTTATAAGACCCTGAGCCAGATATCAAAATTACCTTAATATTAAGAACAGAAATAAGAGCTGATCAAAAATGTTTCCCATTACATTCCGCTATATTTCCCCAAGACACTGAATGCCCTCATCAGGTTAACAACACGCTGATACAGAAGGGAAGACCTCTTGGCGATAAAATCTTCAAAAAGAAGATTTACAGCTATGGCAGTGCAAGCTATTTGGCTGTCATTTGTTCCCCAGCCAGCTTTTAGCTAAGTTTACATTAAAGTGTGCCATGTTCATTTCATTCAAGCTCCAGAGAATTGGATTTCCTGCCAGTGCCCCCGTCAGTACCAGAAGCAGCAGCTGCTTGATCCGTGCTGTGCTTCCATCTGTGCAGAATGGCTCCAAGAATTTTTCCCACCTGAGACTGACCATTTGACTATCAACCACCTATGAGTTGTTCCAGTTCATCTAGACTCCAGAGTACCGGCCATGGTACTCATCGGTGCAAAGGCACGCTAATAGATTCTGTCTCCAGATTTTCTCTCAGATATGGGAAAAAAATCAACTTGATAGTTATTAAACTCTTTCTGGATGGGTGGCAGTGTGGAAGGTTTAAAAGCATAATAGCTTGTCCCTGCTCTATGCTGTCTCTTCAGAGTGATCATACAAATGCCAGTTACTTAGTTATTCCCTCCACTAGACTGTGAGCACCATGAGGGCACAGACTCTGTCTTATTCTCAACTGTATCTGGGGCCTGTCATATAGTAGGTGCTCATTAAATGCTTTAATAAGTGAATGAGTTAGGTGAGGTCTTCAAGTAGATAGGACTTACATGGTCTTTGGAAGGATACTGAAGGTAGGCATAAGACACTGAAAAAACAAAGATATTAAAAATATCAGGAAATGGGAATTCTGAAAGGGAGGTGGATAGGAAGAAAAATGAGTCCCATATTTTGAATGTCAGTTTGTGCCCTGCTGGGGCAAGAGCAGCAGGCAATTTTTGATGGGTGACTACAGCTGGGGCTTGACATATAGTATATCAAATGTTTGAGGCAGGGGCACAATGGAAGCTCCAGAAGTAGATACCATCTCAAAGAAAAGGTAGGAACCAGGAGGCACGAAGGCTGGGGAAGGTCCTTTGTAGGTGTCCTTAAGGACAGAGCAAAAAGATTCAGAGATCAGAAGAGAGAGACAGAGACACACCAAAAGGTGGAATAAGAATACCTTTATCCTCTAAGGTTAAAGACCATCTTCTTCTCCTCTCTCTCATTCTACCAGCTGGTGGGGTCCCTTGCTGTTCACCATCAGGTAGAGTCTTCCCTTGAGAAAAGGCTCAGGGGAATGAAGACCATCCACAGCTTTGCTGTGTTCTCTTTGACAAGTTACTTCACTTCTCTGAAACTCAACTTTTTCATCTCTAAAATTGGGGTGATACCTGCCTCTTGCAATTGGGGTGGTAATTTCGAATTTTAATGTGATATATCATCTAAAGCACCAAACAGTGCCTGACACATCACAAAAGAGATACATATGCTTTTTTTTTTTTTTTTTTTCCCCATTTAGCACTTAGCCCTAGACTCAGAAGACTTACGTAGAAGGCCTCTCTCTGGCACTAAGGGCTTCCCTGGTAGCTCAGACAGTAAAGAATCTGCTTGCAATGCAGAGAACCTGGGTTTGATTCCTGGGTCGGGGAGATCCCCTGGAGAAGGACATGGCAATCCACTCCAGTGTTCGTGCCTGGAGAACCCCGTGGACAGAGGAACCTGGTAGGTTATAGCCCATGGTGTAGCAGAGAGCTGGACACAACTGAGCGACTAACATTTTCACTTTCTGTGGCACTAAGCTCATGTGTGACCACAGGCCTCAGTTTCCTCATTAAGGAAAACAGGAAGGAATGAGTAGGTCTATCTCTAAACTACCTTCAAGTGCTAAAATTCCCTAGTTCTCAGATTATAAAGAGGAATGTTTGGGAATCACATACTTAAGATTTTTCACAATGTAATTGTTCAGGAGAGGCAGAAGTCACGAACCAACTAGTCACCACTTAGCTTGGTGATTAGCTATGACACTTTCTGATCTTCCTCACTCGGGCCACGGATGTGTCTGTGAAACAATTCCTAAGAGAGTCACCCATGAGTGAACGGAGGGGCTTAAGTCCATGAGGGAAACTCCCTGTTTTCCTTTGAGGAACCGTAAAGTTAGTGTGTCAGCCTCGGGTGGAGACACTGGGGTGAATAATGAATGCACAGGTGTTGGCTATAAATGTTGGAAAGGGAGGCTATCAAATGCAGAGATGGAATTACACTGAAAGCACATTTCTAGACAAACCCTCACGGTGTTTGTTTAATGACTGTGCTATCTCCAGAGCTATAGGCTTTCAGAACATAGTAATTATGTCACAGGCCAGACTTGCAGCTTCTCTTGTCTCAGACTCTGCCTCAGGCAGGGAACCGTCAGCAGCCTCTTGCACACCCCCTCCACTCCACCACGTCACTACCGCCAGAGAGCAAGGACCTTCAGGATACTGCCTTATTCCGTGGACCCTGACACAGCTTTCACCTGTGGTTTTACACAGAGGCAGCCCTCAGCAAATGTTGAGTAAATGAATGAAAGGTGGGAAGGATCCCTCAAAAGACCTAATGGAGAGAGAGTCTAATGTTAGTCATTCAGTTGTGTCTGACTCTTTTCCACACCATCATGGACTGCAGCTAGCCAGGCCCCTCTATCCATGGGGATTCTCTAGGCAAGAATACTGGAGTGGATAGCCATTCCTTTCTCCAGGGGATCTTCCTGGCCCAGGAATTGAACCTGGATCTCCTGCATTGCAGGCAGTCTCTTTACTATCTGAGCCACCCAGGGAATCCCCAAAAGTCCTAACTAATCACTCTCAATAACAGCTAACAGGTCGATGCTGTACAAAGCTATTTGATCCTTTTTTGAATTTGTTTCATACTTTCAGCCTGTATGAATGTGGATAATGAGCAATGGAATGCTTCTGTTCACTTTTCTAAACAGTTCATTCTTGCTATGAAGCATTTCCTAAAGGAATCCTGGGGCAGATGGGAGAGGTGGCAGATGCATAAATGTAAATTATAAAGCAGAATGTAAATTAAAAGAAAAAAAAAGCACCATGGACATTTAAAGGAGAGGATGACTTTCAGGGAAATGGAAATGTTTCGAGGACTGAGTGGTATTCGTGTTAGATTAACAAGTTATAAGATCTTGAGTAACAGAAAAAATAAAAGGAGGAAGATGGCCACCTATAAAACCTGAGCAAGGCATGAAGGTAGAAAGCAAAAACACATTCCAAAAGCAACTAATTAGATTAAATGTAGACTAGTTAGATAAATTAGATTAAATGTAGGCTAGGGATTGTAGGAGTTAAGGCAGAAACACAGGTTGAAGTTTAATTGTGAAGAGTTTTATTTACTATCAAATTATGTAAGTCATAATATTTTAGCAAGGAAGACCAGGATCAAAGCTTAGGAATACTAATCTGAAAATTGAATTAGGAAGGAAAACATCTGCACTTCAGGGCTCTCAGTAGAAGACTACTTGCCTTGCTTTGGAAAGTGTGGTAGGGGACCGGAAGTTTTGGCACCTGGGAACTTGCTACAAATATGGAATCTTTGGCTGTCCCAGACCTACAGAATCCAAATCTGCATGTGCATTAAAATATAGACCAACTCACCCAAGGAGGGCAGAGAAGAGCCTGAACACAGGAGGCTGCTCAAAGACGACAGGGAGGCGATAGGGAAGAGAGATGTGGAGAGGCAACTCACCTTGGGACAGCCAGGACATCTGAAACTTTGCACTGGGACTGAGAGGATGGTGGGGTCATTTTGAGGAATGTCAGGAGGAAAAGAATGCAGGGTGCATGAGATGACAGGAAATGAGAAAACCTGCCTTCACATCTAGAAGTCAAGGAGCCTGCAGGGAGAATCCAAGTAGAGATGCCCAGAAGGCATTTGGAGAAGTAGATTAGATCACAGGCAAAGTCCTCTTGTACTTTGCCTCAGTACCAAAAACATTCAAATAAGAAATGTAATAAAACACCTAAAGTGCTGGCATTGAAAAAGATTTCACAAGTCAAAGGAAACACGAGTTATCTAGTTGAATCTTCTCCTATGAGAGTAGGAATTATGGGCCCAGGAAGGGAAAGTGACTTTGATAGGTGACTCAGAAAAGAAACTCAGCTAAATAGTCAGGGAGTTATATAACTCCCAACACAGGGCTATTCCACTTCACTCTTATTCTAGTAATAGAGGCCTTGGGAACTAGGAATAGAGGAACTGGGCTCAAGGAAGTTATGTTAGAAATCATGAAAGGATCAATGGAAGTCTTAGAAAATGGCTTAGCAAGTAAACTTCAGGAATTTTATAAATAAGTCTCTTTGCATGGTCCATAAACCTGGATCAGGTTTCAGGGTTATTTCACAATATACTTAGTATTGGCATAGCCAGACCAGTTCTAATCTGGAATGTTTTTTATATGACAACCACATTAACTGGCATTTTTATAGACTCACTATGCGCCAGGCACTTTTCCAAGTACCTCACATATATATTAGCTCACTTACTACAGCAACTAGCATGAAAGAGGCACTAATCATTTTCCACAT
This sequence comes from Neotragus moschatus, assembly GCA_006410615.1. Lineage (NCBI taxonomy): Eukaryota > Metazoa > Chordata > Mammalia > Artiodactyla > Bovidae > Neotragus > Neotragus moschatus. The sequence goes on along the minus strand of SJYA01000449.1, from coordinate 1,028,189 downwards.
GAAGAAACGGAGGCATGAATAAAACAAATAACCCACCTGATGTCACACTGCTAGTTATTGGTAGAGCTAGGATTTAAACGGGCAATAATTTTTTGCTTTTGTATTGGAAAGTTAGCCATATGTATTTTACCTCCTTTTCATGTAAAATGATAGATCTCTCTGTGCGAATCAGTTCCAACACTACAGAGAGACTGTTGAGCTAACAGAAGTGCTTGGCTTAGGGTAATGCATTAGTCTATATCCTCTTTGACTAATCCTCACGCAGTTTTGATCTAACACTGGCATCTAGCCAATGATTTTAGTCCACTTCCATATCTTTTCTAGTGCTTTTCAGTCTCATTGTCTTTAGGTCACGTCTAGCGACCATCCTAATGAGTTTGCCTCTCAATGTCTTTTAGTAATAGGAGGCAGAAAAGACACTGCTTCCATTGGTTTCAAAAGATGAAGCCTGCTTACTGGGTTTTCTCTTTTCAGCTTTGGGTCTGGGGTATTTGTCCAGTGTAGTTCCGTTTCCTTAGATAGAAACCAGGGGCACTGGCTAAGGTTAGCTTCCTTTCTCCATCCAGAGGAAGATGCTTCCAGTATGCCAACTGCACCTCTTTTGTAGCATCATCTGGGAAGATGTGCTCTGATTGTGTTTCCCTTGGAAGATGCTGGCACAGCTCCTCTGAAATAAATCCTCCCAGCTGGAGGGAGCCTGGGCTGAGGGCGGGGTACAGAGGCAGAGGCTGTCTTACGGAGATTCATTAATGGCCTTGTGAGTTGCCCTGACTTTTCCACATGTCTGACCAAGTCAATTTCCTGTCTTAGATCTCTTTTCTTCTTGTCAAATCCCAACTTTTCTGCTTTTCATTCTTGGCCTGGCTGGAAGGGTGATTAATTTTATTTTATTTTATTTTTTGCTTGAAATGTACCAAGTGTTTGCCTTCTGGAATGGAGTCGAGAGTAGTGTCAGGGAAGGGCTCAAAGTTAAATCTTCTCCAAATGATAAAACTGAAAGTCTGTTTTCTGTCCTCTTTCCCTCTCAGTTCTTTTCTTCTTGTAAAAAGAATTTTTAATACAAGTTTTAAAATTTACATACAATAAAATTAGCCTTTTAAATGTATGATTCTATGAATTTTAACAAATGTGTAAAGGCATGTAATTGTCATCATAATCAGTTCTTTTCTTTTTTTTTTAAATCCAACTCGCTGAACAAAATATTAAGTAAATATGTTAATACTTCATATAACTCAGTCGAACTATTATTGGCACAAAACTTGGTGACTTTTTTTCCTAAAGAGGATTATATTATTCATCAAGACATTTTAAACATTGCAGTGCTTTGTTTATCTCTAAGAGAAACTTCCAGTTCTTGAATATACAAACATAAATGAACAAGATCAACATTTTCATGGTCTAATACAATTGATTCTACCAAGTCTATCTTTAAATTTCTTTCTTCCCATTGGACTAGCATGAATAATGTTTTGATGGTTTATCTTAAAGAATCTTGATTTTATTACTTCATTTGAGCAGTTATTTATTTAGGGCAGGATAAATAAATGATATCTGGTTGAGAAATGATATTTACATCTCAAAGTGGAGAGCAATGTTGTGAAAACATAATAAGCAGAGGAACACAAATGGAGTCAAGTTTAACTATCACTTCAAATTACAATTTCCAGATTTGGGAAAAAGTCATAATCATGTGAGAAAGTGGCTAAAGGGAACAATCTGTCTGCAGCTTTGTGTTCAGAGACAAAAATATAAGAAGAAAAAAAAGAATCTAATTAATGGAGAATAATTGTATGATCCTGAATGATAGATAAAACAGAGCAAAAGTCAATTTAGACAGTCTTGACTTTTAAATTCTTGAGTAAAAATATTTTTTTCTCTTTTTATTGAAGAGGTTTTTCATACTCCATCCATTTCTCTGTCTGGCCTCTCATTCTTCAAGATCCAGCTGAAAGGAATCCTTCCCTGAAAAGCCTTTCTCATTCCCCAGAGTGAAGCTACCAGTCTTGGCTGTGTTCAGCTGAACGGCTCCTAGTGTGGGTGGGCGCTCAGTCGCTCAGGTGTGTCCGACTCTTTGCAACCCTATGGACTGTAGCCTGCCAGGCTCCTCTGTCCATGAGATTTTCCAGGCAAGAACACTGGAGTGGGTTGCCATTTCCTTCTCCAGGGGGCCTTCCCAACCCAGGGATCGAACCCACATCTCCTGCATCTCCTGAATTGGCAACCAGATTTCTTACCACTGAGCCACCTGGGAAGCCTCAACATCTCCTACGGCACTGACCTTTTTGTGTCACAAACATTTGTTTTTAAGTCTGTCTTCTTCCTTCAGTTGTGAATTCCATGTCATATTCACCCTTATTTTGATAGGGGACTAGCAAGGAGCTCACTTGTTAATGAGTGAAAAGTAAATGGATAAATATCATTGAGCAGCTGGTTAAGTGGTCAGTATTCATACCCATTCAGCAGTGTTACCTAGCACAGCAATGTGCTAAAGATATAATGATGACCAAAAACACCCTGATCTTTGCCTTCAGGGAACTTACAATCTAATGAGGNGATAGGGGACTAGCAAGGAGCTCACTTGTTAATGAGTGAAAAGTAAATGGATAAATATCATTGAGCAGCTGGTTAAGTGGTCAGTATTCATACCCATTCAGCAGTGTTACCTAGCACAGCAATGTGCTAAAGATATAATGATGACCAAAAACACCCTGATCTTTGCCTTCAGGGAACTTACAATCTAATGAGGCAATAATAAATATCATCAATTTAGAGAGTATTTTTTTCTTAATTGACAGAATGCATTTTAAATTAAGTCAGTTATTATAGTTCCATTATTATTTTTATTATACTATTAATATTTGACATTACTGTGGTGAGACTTTAGTTTCAGCAAAGGGCTATTAACTATGATATCAATCAACATAACTAGAAAATATATGAGTGTTTTTTTGCACAGCAAAGGAAACCATAAACAAGATTAAAAGACAACCCTCAGAATGGAAGAAAATATTTGCAAACAAAGCAACTGAAAAAGGATTAATCTACAAAATATACAAAAAGCTTATGCAGCTCAATATCAGAAAAACAACCCAACTGAAAAAATGGGCAGAAGACCTAAATAGACATTTTTCCAAAGAAGACATACAAATGGCCAATAAACACATGAAAAGATGCTCAATACCACTCATTAGCAGAGAAATGAAAATCAAAACTACAATGAGGTATCACTTCACACCAGTTAGAATCAGTTCAGTTCAGTTACTCAGTCATATCCAACTTTTTGCAAACCCATGGACTGCAGCACACCAGGACTCCCAACACTTGGAGGTTACTCAAACTCATGTCCATTGAGTTGGTGATGACATCCAACCATCTCATCCTCTGTGGTCCCCTTTTCCTCCTGTCTTCAACCCCTCCCAGCATCAGGGTCTTTTCAAATGAGTCTGTTCTTCACATCAGGTGGCCAAAGGATTAGAGTTTCAGCTTCAACATCAATCCTTCCAATGAATATTCAGGACTGATTTCCTTTAGGATGGACTGAATGGCCAAGGGACTCACAAGAGTCTTCTCCAACACCACAGTGCAAAAGCATCAATTCTTCAGCACACAGCTTTCTTTATAGTCCAACTCTCACATCCATATGTGACTACTGGAAAAACCATAGCTTTGAATAGACGGACCTTTGTTGGCAAAGTAATGTCTCTGCTTTTTAATATGCTGTCTAGGTTGGTCATAACTTTTCTTCCAAGGAACAAGCGTCTTTTAATTTCACGGCTGCACTTACCATCTGCAGTGATTTTGGAGCCCAAGAAAATAAAGTCTGTCACTGTTTCCATTGCTTCCTCATCTATGTGCCATGAAGTGATGGGACCGGATGCCATGATCTTCGTTTTTTGAATGTTGAGTTTTAAGCCAACTTTTTCACTCTCCTCTTTCACTTTCATCAAGAGGTTTTTTAGTTCTTCGCTTTCTGCCGTAAGGGTGGTATCATCTGCGTATCTGAGGTTATTGATATTTCTCCTGGCAATCTTGATTCCAGCTTGTGTTTCATCCAGCCTGGCATCTCTCATGATGTACTCTGCATATAATAAGTTAAATAAGCAGGGTGACAATATACAGCCTTCATGAACTCCTTTCCTGATTTGGAACCAGTATGTTGTTCCATGTCCAGTTCTCACTATTGCTTCCTTTCCTGCATACAGATTTCTCAGGAGACAGGTCAGGTGGTCTGGTACTCCCATCTCTTTTAAAATTTTCCACAGTTTATTGTGATCCACACAGTCAAATGCTTTGGTATAGTCAATAAAGCAGAAGTAGATGTTTTTCTGGAACTCTCTTGCTTTTTCTGTAATTCAACAGA